>NW_010583006.1:232376-247410 GCF_000705375.1 Tinamus guttatus
AGTCGCTGGTACATTGCCAGCTCCAAAAAAACAAATAGGTGGGACTTAGAGTTATGGATAAATAGAAAACGTATGTAAAAGGGGAGAAGAGCTCTGAATTCCTTAACTACTTGATTTTATTTGGAAGTTCTGTTGTATATGGTGCTCCTTGTTACCACTTTTCAGTAGTCTTGTGTGATTTTAATTTATTAATCCCCAAGGAAAAGGGAAATACTATCATCTTCATTTTCAAATGAGACACAGATAATAATATGAAACTGAAAAAACTGAATAGGGAATTCAGCCTGGATCCCTGATTAGCCTAGCATCTGGATCATCTTTCTAGAAGTAACTGTGCCTGTATTGTATGAGGATTTTTTTTTTCGGTACAGAGAAGGAATAAAAAAATTGCCCATCCCAAAACATATCTTGGCTGTCAGCCACCATTTATGAATGGAAACTGAAAAAAGGAAAAATGCTTTGCAGCCTTTTGGAGAGAATAGTACTTACTCCTTCTGTCTTAATTTGTTTTGTTTATTTCCAGGTTGAATTATGTTTTTGATTCTTTTTTATTATTTAGTAAATTTATTCTTACAGTTCTATGACAATGAGCACAGATGGCAGCAAAGCAAAGGTTTGTTGATAGAAAGCAAAATAACTTACTTGGAAGACATGCTCAGCACTACTCTACTTTGGTGATCCATTAAGAACACGTAATTCTTGTGGGAGAGGTGAACCCCCTGCCTTCTTTGTTCTACACTCTACAATAAATCACTTGAAAGTAGTTATTTGTTATGGAAGGAGACAGTTCTTACTGCCTTACGGCAGAACATTTACAGCATTCATCATTCCTTGCAGCTGCTGCTTTGTTGGGCTCTCTTGACTGACATTTGCTCTTGAGGGTTTGATAATAGAAGCTGAGAATAAAATACTGCATAGGAAATGCATGCTTTTCCCCTTTTTCCCATACTTACAACCCCAGAAGGCACTTATTGCCAAGGTGCAGCCATATGCAGCCTCCCTGTGGTGTTTAAGTGTGTTTATTCCAGCTTGCAGGGGGGCTGATGTTGCAGCTTTTATTCCTGGGAATAACTTTGGCTCATTCACAGAACTAATTTTATTGACCCTCTTGCAACCTCTTGCATGACTAAGAATAATTTCTTGGGTGCTAGAAATCTGGATTAGGGGCTCAACTCCTTGTAATTTGGAAGTATTTTCAGAAACAACCCCCAGAGACTGCATGGTGGCAGAGGGAATGCCAGGGGAGCACCACATGTGTATGTTGTGGTTTCTTCGGAGCTCCCTGCCTGAGCAAAGCCTTAATAAAGAAATTCTTTCCTAAGAGATACTCCACCCAGGCTGTTTCAGGCTATGATTGCACTATTGTGTCTTGTTTGTGAGGGAGATGCTGTTATTACTTACTGCTGATACTGTGTCACTGGCATGTTTAGTGGTTTGTAAACACTTAAGAAAGCAGGTCTTTGGAGCCCTGAAGTGCTAATATGCTAAATAACTCTAAATAAAAGCAAAACTGCCAGAAAAGACTGTGATTTAAAAACCTTCCCTTGGTCTGGCAAATAATTGCAGTCATAAATAAACCCACTGTGGGATTCCCTGTGTGGAGTGAGGGCTGCTTTCTGTAGCTAGAGGCAGTTGCTTAAGCTGTGCATCAAGTCCCTGCCGCATTTTTTTCCTCATTGCTGTTTTCAGCTAATAATATATTGTGGTGGGGCCTGAAGTAAAGGACCTTGACTTGGAAAGAGTTGGGAAAGGAAGACAGGGATGGGAAGCGTGCCATTTCTTATGTCAGTTTTACCAGAGTTGATCTGGACTAGCTAAACCTAAGCCTGTTGTTTTTACATTGCAGAGAATAAGAGCGGAATCTAGCCCGGCATAGCCCAGCACTGCTGCCAGTTCCTGCACCTGGGGAGGAATAACCCCAGGCACCAGTACAGATTAGGGCCTGACCTGCTGGAGAGCAGCTCCACAGAGAAGGATCTGGGAGTCCTGGTTGACAACAAGTTGCCCATGAGGCAGCAATGTGCCCTCGTGGCCAAGAAGGCCAGTGGGATCCTGGCTGCATCAGGAGGAGCGTTGCCAGCAGGTGGAGGGAGGGGATCCTGCCCCTCTGCTCAGCTCTGGTGAGGCCGCACCTGGAGTATTGGGTGCAGTTCTGGGCTCCTCAGGACAAGAGGGACGTGGAGCTTCTAGAGAGGGTCCAGTGTAGAGCAACGAAGATGATGAAAGGACTGTGGAGCATCTATTGTGTGAGGAAAGACTAAGCGAGCTGGGCCTGTTTAGCCTAGGGGAGAGAAGACCGAGAGGGGATCTGATCAATATATATAAGTCCCTGAGGAGAAAATGTAAAGAATGGGGCCAGGCTCTTCTTGGCCAGGCCTGTCCAGTGACAGGAAAGGGGTAACAGGTACAAGTCAAAACACAGGAAGTTCCATCTCCATGTGAGGAAGAACTTCTTTCCTGTGAGGGTGCCAGAGCCCTGGAACAGGCTGCCCAGAGAGGTTGTGGAGTCTCCTTCTCTGGAGATCTTCCAAACCCGCCTGGATGCCACCCTGTGCCACGTGCTCTTGGTGTCCCTGCTGGAGCAGGGGGGTTGGACTAGATGATCTCTAGAGGTCCCTTCCAACCTCAACTCTCCTGTGATTCTGTGATTATTTGTCTCTCTCTCTCTCTCTAGAATAATCTTCCTCTAGTGTTATAAAGGGTCAAACCTTTTGCTCGAAAGCTCCGTCTGTGTTTGTGCTCGAGTTTCTATAGCCTGTATGGAGGGACGCTCGCTGCCTTGGGCAGGTGTGTGTGGATTTTGGTGGTGTTTGAAAAATACCCTGCGTGGCCATCTTTTTTCCTCCTTTAAAGCTCAGATTTTGTCCAGTGGCTTATGTGTATGGAATTTAATTATCTTTTGAAAATCTCTCTAAATCTCATTTTTGAATCAAGTGTAGTTTGGCCAAATGGAGTTTTGAGTAGTGGGCTCAGAGACTGCATTTTTACATTTTTGTGTGCCCTGTAACAGGGTAACAGGGTGAAGCAGTCTAGAAACAGGTCTCACTTCTACCTTTCCTGTACTTGTTTTAAAGTTAAAATTACTTTCTTTTCTAGTGCGACAGTCTGAAACTTGCCATGACTTACAGAATTCATGTAAAAAATGCATTAAATAGTAGGGAACGAAAATGGTAACATTTCCTGAGGATTTGTACGTCTAAATGTTCACATGGAGTTTATATCTAATCCTTCTAATCTAGTGTAGCTAGATTGTCATGTTAACATTATTAAATGCCCTAAGCTGTATTAAATGCCTGCATTTTTAGTTCCTATCAGGATCTACAGTCTTTTGATGAGTTCATATCTCAAAAACAAATAGTTACGCGTATTGCTACCTTAGTATCCCTGACCAAACACATCAGTACAGAACTAAAGCTAAGAGTAAGTGACAAAAAGTTCACTCTATTGATACTTCATTGTGCGCGAATTGCAGTTTAATTTGTGGTCAGGATAATAAAGAAACCCCAGTCCTTGGGCTTGCTGCGGCTTTGGCTCTGCAGCTCTGCAGGCCCGAGCTGCCCAGTGAGGCGCAGCAGCGTGACCAGGGGCTCTGCTTCCTGCTCCTTGGGATTTGCGTCTCCCTTAGCCCTGGGTTGCCTCCATGTCCACATCTCTGTTTTGGATGGAGGTGCCACTTCCACCTTTTTGGAAGAGCTGTGAATTAAGAGATGGCCTGTGGATTAAGAGGATCTGCCTGAATATGTAAGTCTTATGCTTGTACATGAAAAACATCCAGGGTAGACATTCAGATTTTATGCTGGGTCTAACAGCTACTTTCCTGAATTTAAAGTAATTTAAAGCAACACAAGCATAACTTTAATGTTATTATAGTAACACGTGAACTGTGTCTGTGTTCACTGTGCCACTGTGTTCCTTCTGATGACCAGAATCTTGCTTCAGCCCTGTGTATGTGTGTGACACCACATGGTTAGATGAGGCTGCAGTGTCTATTTTGGCAGCCTTAGGATTCAAACTTAGCTCTATGCAAATAAATATCTGAGTCCACTCAGAGCTTCTCAATTTTAGAGCTCTGTGCAGGTCTATGGGCCTCCACACAAACCTGCTGGTAGAGTCCTTAGTCTCTATGGGAAATCGATTCCCATCCTTCAGTTCTCACCTGGCCTGTTTCTCTTTCTTAGTGTTTTTGTTTTGTTTTGTTTTCGCTTACACTGCTAACTAGAGAAGGTTTTATGTAAAGAAAGCCTCACAGTAGCAGGAGGGACAGCATCAGCATTACATGTCTTTGGAAAGTGCTTCGGTTTGCAACGTTAACAGCTGAGGTGTGTGTTACTTGCACAGAGGGCTGTCTCTAAGCCCTCTGTCAATATTTATAAAAGGTCTCCCACTCACCTGGCAGCTCTGCTTTGGAAGAGTAAACAGCTCTGCTGTTAATCATTAGCCTCGGCCTTACCGGAGGCCAAAGCCCGGCCTTCCAGCTCACCAGCACCATCTACTGCAGCAGGTTTGCCTCCGCTGCTGCACTGGTCGTGTGTGCTCAAGTGCCCTCATTTATGCAGTTGAAAGCATACAGAAAGCGGAGGTTCACGTATATATGTGTGGCACACAGGATATATACTTCTATTTCTGTATAAGATTTCCCAGGCAGAAATTGAGGAGCCCCAAATTAGTCCTGACATGATGATTTTGGACTGAGCCTCCATCCACCCCTTCAAAACCAATCCGAATCAGCGTGGAGAACTATACCCACTCCACCTGCTAGCCTCTATTAATGCATTCCTGTTAATGAAGTCATCTCAGCAGAGATACTAATTACCCTGGGGAGAAGCACAGGTGGCACACGCTAGCGATGCGAGGTAGCCTTCCTGCCCGTTGCATCACGCACTTGTTTTGCTGTTGCCGTGCGGGATTGCCGGGCAGCTCGTGCGTGGTGCCAGTGGGGTAACGTGCAGCACACCCTGCACGTGGGCTCTTGACCCGTTTGCAGCCTGTGCACAGCGCTTGTACATCGGCTGTGGAAGAGTCTCACGTTGGAGCTTTCCCCTATTTGCACTCCCGGCAGAGGACAGGGCAGGGAATCCAGACCAGCAGCTGGAGATCCTGGACAGCTGGGTCATTGCTGGGGGTGTTTTACCTGCTTCACTCCTGTTGATCACCCGCTCAGAGGACTGTGAGTTCTCCTGTGCTGTGTACTTAGAAAAACTGTCTGCTCAGAGCCCTGTCTATAGCAGATTGGTAACACCTCATTGCCCTTGTGGATTGCATGCGATGAATGCGCACGTTGCTGGCGTTGGACTGCGTGGAGCAAGCGGTCACTTTTAATTGAAATGCATAAGCCCTGGAACGGGGTAGTGCAGCGCTGCGCTTTGCTTGGGTTTTCTCTTACAGATGCAGCTACGTGCAGCGTGGTGCTGCTGCTCGTCCTTTGCTGTGAGGCTTCTGGGGATTCCTGGAGTTCCCCAAGAATTTTATAAATATAAATGTAACAGTGAGCTAAAGAAAGTGACTGAATGGGTAGCATAACTATGGGCAGGAATGGTAGTTTTGCATCTACAGCACCGCTGTCTTGGAAAATGTACAGTCCAAGAGAAAAACCAAAGGGAAGATTAATTCCCTTCTTACTTTTTTCCCCACGTTTCACCTGATTGTTGCATATTCTCAGAATCCAAATAGTTGGAACTGTGGACTGACAACTATTTGGATCCCTCAGCCTGGGTTTGCACTGAACTCCCCTAGAGTTCAGTGTTGTGCTGTGATTTTTTTCCCTGTGCTGCTGAAGGCAGCCTTCCTCGGGACTTTGTCATCCCTTTCCTCCCAGAGCTGCCCTGGGTGACTCCAGCAGCCTGATCTGAAGCCTGTTGAAGAGAGTGAAAGTCATTTTATTAATTTTCTTGGTATTTGGGTCGCGGTCGGAAGGGAATGATGAACCAGCACATGCCTCAGGCCTCCTTGTCAGGGCTTGAATCTTTGCCCTTGTACATCTTCAGTTTTATTGCTTAGATACTGAGACAAATATGCTTTGGTGAATAGCTTAGTGTGCTAGGTATAAAATCAATACATAATTAAAAATGACAGTAGTAGTGATAATAATAGAGCTTTAAGACTTAGGAAACAAATGTATGTAAATGAAATCTGTCTGATTAATTAGTAACTACATAGCAGGTTTGATTTGAGCATTATTACCAACACGACATTTTGTTAATCAAAAATAAAGTAACCTACAAGCATTTTGGCATGGGGAGGCCTTGATTTTCCAGATTATTATTTCATGAAATGCTCAATTTTATAAATACAAATAAGTGAATTGAGGCATTTAGATCTGTGTATGCTGTCTCGTGGTTCATGCAGCCAAAACATCAAGTCGGTTTTCCTCTCTGATTCATGTACATCTGCATAATGTTTTAAATATAATAATACAGCTGACCTGATTTATTGACCATATCCAAATAGAAGACAGGGAGAAAGAAAAATAAATAAAGGATTGCTCTAATATGAGTTAAAACAAAACAAAAGCTCCTAAGAATGAGGTCTGCCTTAGAAACTTGGCGTGGCTGCACTAGGACAGCGTGTCTTGGCTCTGTAAATGCTCTTCTTTCTTCCTGGGAGGATTAACCTGCCACAGAGGCTCCTCCGGTACCTTGGAAACCAGAATGTTGTTGTTATTCCTGTTGTGTGTTCCTCCGAAGGGCTGAATAATACATATTTTTTTAAAATGAAGTCATCTGAGTAGTCTGTGTTGTTGTCAGTAACAATTTCACCCTTTTTTCTTTTTTTTTTTTTTAAAAAAAAAAGGAAGACAGCTTGAATGTGTGTCTTTAAATGATTTTTATAAAATTGCGGGGAACAGGTAGGCAATAAAATATTCCGTCCCATCGGTGCGGCTTTCCCTGGGTACGTTCCCTCCTCTGTCTGTGGCAAGGATCATTTTGGGCCAAATGCTGCTTCTATGGAAATCAGCAGGAGCTGAAATTTCATTTTGACAAACATGAATTGAGTCCTCTCTCCCTGGCAAACAGCAGAAACTTCCCCAAAACCTGCTTGGCCACCCAGTTCCTACTGCCTTGCATGTTTGTCTCCTGCTCCCTACTCAGTGTTAGGGCGGTGGAGAAAACACTTCTCTGACAAGAGCGAGAGAGACTCTCGTGATCACTCGGGAAGTGGCAGGTAGCAACTGCGGCTCTTGCAGCGAGGTTTATGGTAACCCACATGAAAGTCCTCGTGCAGACAAGCATTCAGGTTGGCTCTTCCCTCGAGAGGTACCTGAGAGGTATGGGGAGTGCGTGCTGGTGCCAGGGAGGAAGAGGTGTTTGTATAGACATGGTGAAAGACCTGATCCGGGTGAGTCACGTGCTGGGATGTGGTCTCCGGGAAGGCAGCTCGCTTCATCCTGAGGCGGTAGGAAAGAGGGATGGAGCAGCCCGGGAAGCAGGATTAGCGCCTTGGGTTTGGAAGCCTTGTTGGTGTTGGACCTTCCTCTAGAGCGGGGTCTGAATGTGCGTTTGCAATGGGGCTGACGAGATTGTTGCCCCAAGGGCAGGCTCCTGTCGCCCCCAGAGCCCGGCCTTCGTAGAATCATAGAATGCTTAGGGTTGGAAGGGACCTCTAGAGATCATCTAGTCCAACCCCCCTGCATACGCAGGGTCACCTAGAGCACGTGGCACAGGACTGCGTTCTTAATGCAGCCCAGGATCCCATTGGCCTTCTTGGCCACGAGAGCTCACTGCTGCCTCGCCGCTGCCCTTGGGAGCCTCGTGCAGCGCAGGGGCACACAGAGATGACATGGCTTGGCTCTGAGTCACAAATGGTAGTCGTATGATATTGTGCCCTTATTTTACATCGTATGATGATTCTGTACTCATTTAATCCTGTGTGTGTGTGTGTATATATATATATATACACGCAGGGTTCTGTACACGCGTATGTATGTAAAGAGGCACGAGCAGTTCAGAGGCTGTTTCGTGAGACGGAGATGACAGCGTAGTTCATAAGCAGCACATTCACAGATAGTGAGGGCAGCTAGTGCCAAACACGTGCCAGGAGAGACCTTAAGATGCTGGAATGTCGTGCCAGCATTTGTGCAAGCTTGTTGACATGTCTGCAGTGTCTGGGGTGTTCGTGCAATGCAGATGTTAGTGTAACTGGACTTTCTTTGTTTTTTCATCTTTATGGAATGCATGCATTTAAAGCAAAGAGATATTAATAGAAAAATAATGTAAGAATCAGCACAGTGAGAAAATGTCTTGAAGAACTTTCCTGGGAAAATCTGTACTGCAAGTTTAGTAATGGAGGGAACTCATCTGTTTTTTGTTTGTTTGTTTGTTTTTGTTTTTTGTTTGTTTGTTTTTTACCAATAGATGGCACTATGCTAAACATGATTTGCACCCCGTGCAGTTGAACTGATGCCTTCCTCTTAAAGAAAAAAATAAAAAAGGAAAAGAAATATCCCCAAGCAGTCCTGAGATTAAAAGTGGACCTTCTTTCTCTGAGTTACTTGTTTACAGCTTATGCGGATGAGGTAGCCAGCCCATTCTGGGTGTTGCAGAAGGGAGGATGGGTTGCAGGAGAGGCTCTCCGCGGCCAGGACTCGGGCCGAGCCGCGTGCCTGCTTTCCCGGCAGCCGCTCCCCGAACGCTCCCAGCCTCCGGAGAGCCGGATGCTGCACGCGGGGCCGGCCGCTGGCGCGGAGGAGCGCGTTGTTCCTCTCCTCCTGTCGCTCCTGCCAGGAGGTTTTCCCTGTGCATGCAGCATTTGCCTGCTTTAACCATTCCCATGGCACAGAAGGATCTGTGGTGATTCATGTTTTAGCTTTTGTGATGCAGTACTCCACATGTCTAGCCCTGCTGCATGTGTTCAGCTTCAAGGAAAATGTTCCCAGTTTACCAGAAATGTCTCTGTTTTACCCTGCTACCCTTCAGATGCCACCAGATGGATAATCTCTATCAAGTCCATATCAATTCCAGACAGAAGTACCCATGTTTCCAGACTAGACGTTCAATTTTATGTTTGTTTTCTGAAGTAATGTCTCAAAGAGAGATATTTATTTAAATTGATAAGTGAAATATTATATGTTCTCTGAGAATGTCTGTATTCTTGGATATGTGTTTTGCCATAGATTAAGATGAAAGATTTACATGAAAGCCTCATTAAAATATGGGTATTGTATCTGCAGGCTGTGCACAAAGTCTGGCTCTGTTGCTCAGAATAGGCTGGGTGTGGGTTTGCCACCTCTGCATTTCCACGTTAGGCACTTGTATATTGTAATTTGAAAACAAATAACTCTGCATGTCAGCTGCACTATCCAGACTCCTTTGCAGCTCTGCGTTAGTCTTTTATGTCCAGATGAACAGCTTTTTTTTTTTTTTTTTTTCTCCCTGTGAACACTTGGTATAAGAGCAGAATCTGGTATGAACCAACTTCTTTACTTCGAGCCACATCCGTGTGGCTTGCTCTGTGTTTGCATCTGCTTGGCAAAACATTTGTATTCACTATGAGTCGGTTATATACATATTAAACACAGGCAAAATCACTCTGCAGCAAGGAAAGAGGAAAATGTGATAGACTTGCTGAACATGTCACACGAATAGCTCTGAGCTGAATTCCACATTTATTATTCTGCTTTACACTGAACGTGTGGGGTGGGCAGCCCATGTCAGTGCCCCAGAGAGCTTCTTGCTGAAAATCAGAACTATCTTAAGCTTCTGCTTAAGTGAATGGATAAATATTTCAAAAAAACACTCTGTTACAGTATTAGTTCTTTTAATTGGGTTATTGACTGAACTTAATCTTGCTTTCGATTAATTTTATGAGGCTTATGAATTATTACTAGGGTTTTGGAAGGATGAAGGATGCAGCTCTTTGAGGCAGGGAGTAACATAAGCCTATGAGTATTCCAGTTAGGGAGACCCAATCTCCTCGATGAGCAGAACTCTGCTCCTAGTGCTGCCTCTCATGTGATAGCTGTGCATAGCCCGTGTACCCCTGTATCTTTTTTTTAAAGTCATGTTGCTTGTAGAAATTTGCTGTGAACATCTACATGAAGAACAGGGAGAGTTCCTGATGATGACGCTGTACTAAAATGAGTCTAAAATATATATATATTTTCCTTTTCAGAAAACTTCTGAAGAGAAAGACGTCTGAAACAGGGCTACAGGGAGTGACTGGAGAATGGTTTGAAGAAATACAAAGAAAAAAATTTCAGAATAACACTGATGTCCATAGAATGCTGAAGCAACCCCTAGAGCATCAGCTCAGGAAGAGCAAAAAAAACAGTGAGTTGCCTTTTTCCAGTTTCTTTCACACACGATAATGGTCACCAAGTTCAGTAAATAAGGAGTTTCTGAAATTGCATTGAGTTTTTTCTCACGTCCAAGTTCTGTCAAAAAATGTACTTTCAAGATGAGCATGTTTGCTTAAGCAAATTCAGTTAGAAGCATAGCTATGAGTCACAATACAGAGTTCTTGATATTCTTGTCCTACAATTTCTCTTAGTAAATATAGTGGTTCATTTCCAATTAAAGCAGTAATATTTACTTCGTGCAAAATCGCTTTTAGTCTACCTAATTTTCCTAAAGGAAATGGAAGCACCTAAGTAACATTTGGAGTAAGAAACATGGGTTTGGTTGAAAGAGATTTGACTGTGGTGGCAGAAACCTCCCTGATAACATGGGGCTAAAGGTGCTGAGCCGGTGCTGATTAGGAGGGTGGATGACCCAGAGCCTGGAAAGCTGGTCTGACTGAGAAGCAGCTTTTGGAGATCTCATTTCACAGGTGCTGCTCCCATCTGAAAGGAACAACATGCAAAGACATGCTGTCTCTACCAAAAATGGCATCTGTACTTTCTTGTTCAACTTCCATCCAGATTTCTTGCATGATATGCACTGCTATTGCATTCACATCTCTGCACATTTTTATTTAGCTTTTCCTGTTTCAGTATCACAGCAGCTGTATGCAGAATCATATACAAGAACAGGATTTCCAAAAAGTAACATGAAAAAGATTCTTTAAAAACAGAGACATAAACAAAATAGAGATCTGTTTCCTGCCCCTTTTCCCGCCACGTTCCCCGCAGTCCATGGTTCTCCGCTGTTTTCCTTTTTCCGTCACATTACGTGTCCCTGTCCCTGTGGTTGTTCTCCTGCTCTGTGTGGCTTTGAAAGCCGCTGTTTCTGTTTGAGACCTGCAGAAGGGCTTGTGTCCCTCGAGGCTTGTCTGGTGTTTGCAGCTCTGTGAGATGGTACAATAAAAGGTGCTACTTCTACCTGCGAGCCCCGTCCCGCTGCGTCCCTGGGCCTCGGTGGCTACAGCAGTGTCATTACATCTCCTGCTGTCACCTCCCTGCCGCCACGTTGAGCAGTGTCACCAGGAGGGTAGCTGCTGCAGGGTGCAAAGGACGCGGCGTTCGGTCAAGCACAGCAGTGCTTGCTGCAGTGGGAGCTCGTGTTCTGCACATAGGCCATGCATCGTGTGACAGGAATTATTGCTTTCATTGAGGACAGACCCAAAATGCTGCCTCTTGCTGCATATATCAGTGATGCTCAGCTCTCACTGCCCCTTGCTTTATCCTGAGATAAAGTGGATAAGGCATTCTCAGCTGCTGTATTATCTCAGACTTGTGGTTTATAAATGGGAAAAAAAAGATGCAGTGCCTTGGTCCTGACTGAAGTGTTCTTTTTATAGCAGAAAAAGTTACTCTGTTACCTTGGAGTAGTGCACAGAATCTCATGGTAAGCAATTCTATGAAACCTTAATCTCAATTTGTTGTATTAAATTTTATACAAAAGTGAAAAGCAAGGGACTAAAGAATGTGAGTGCCTCCAGAAAACTGCCTGTGAAGATTTAATTTTCCTGTACCTTTTAATACAGTATTTAATAAGAACGTGAAACAAATCAAATTTTTGTAATATTTTTTAGATCATAAAGAATTGAAAATGTCGTCCTGCACAAGTCCTCAAGCACAAAAGAACTCGTCAGCTTCCTTTTTGGGGTTCAGATCACCTTTGGCTTGGCTTTTCTCCTTTAGAAAATCAAGGAAACACGAGACTCCGAAGGAACCACGGTGAGCTATAATCAAAGCATATATTATTGCTAGTTCTTAAAAAAAAAAAAAAAGTGCCCAAATTGTTCTGGGTTTTTGCTTAGAAAACGTTAATTTTCCAGTCTCTTGGCTTTGAGCTCACCAGGAAGGTGCAGATTTTACGTGGTCGTGCGGTGAGACTCGTGTTACGTGTCAGAAGAATGAGGACAAAGTGGCAAGTCGCAGCTCACGTCTTGGAGCTCAATCCCACCCGTCCGGTTGTGCGTAAGGGCTCCAGGTGTGTTACAGGCCCTGAGCTCGGCCATGGCTGCCGCTGCTTGGTGAGGGGCAGATGAGTCCTGGCGCCCATGGCTGCCGCGCGGGGAGAGCCGAGTTCTCCGAGTTCTCCATGGCTCTTCTGCTCCGGGCAGCAGCTCTGCTCCCACTCCTGCGCTCGTAGCCCAGGGGCAGGCCTGGGACACGGGCTCTGGCCAGGCGAGCAGGGCCATTTGCCAGGGCCTGCGTCTCTGGTGCTTCATCTGGGCTTTGGTTTCGGCTGGGTCCGTGCCAGGGACAGTGTCGGATCAGGGCTGGAAGGAGGGAGCTTCTCTTGCACCTGTCACAGGGCTAAGGGCCCCAGAGGGGCTCGTGGCTGCGCTGAGGCTGGTCACGGAGCCCGTGTTCACCTGTCCTGTGTGTCACCTTAATGAAATGCTGCATTTTTTCTGTACATTTTAGATCATGAATGGATCATAGACATTGTAATAAACACAGAAGGGGAGAACAAGCGATCGGTCTGGTATGGAGGTTTGGTAACAGGACAGCTTATGCTTTTGGAGTGTTTATATGGAAGCCAAAAGGGATTTACAGATAGGTCTGAAGAGAAGCAGGGAACTTGCAGTGATGTTTGCTGGAAGCAAATCCAGTGTGCAGAAATGCAGCATGGGAGCAGGGGGAAAGAAACACTTGCAAAGTTTTAACCCTTGGAAGTAGAATGTGTATTGTGCATGTCATCCCCTTCCTCCCTGGCCTGGCCCACCCCATCGCCGGGACATGGTGTAGATGCCACCAACACGGGGCTGGGGAGTCCCCCTGCCACAGGGCTGGAGGCTACCAGTGCAAAGGGCCACAATGTCAGTGAGGAACAGGGCCCAAGGGCACTATATGTTGACGTAAGATAAGGCAGCAGGCACGAAAGCAAAGGTCAAGGCTTTGCTCCAGAATCAAAGCACTAAAATTGCTTCACCCATTTTTTTAATTCGTTTTTTTTTTTTTTAATTTTTGCATGCACACTGCATCGCCTCTTCCGGAGCGTATTCATCCCTTTTCCTACAGAGAGGTGCCGTGTCGGGGGCCTTTCGGTGCGGGGAGGGCAGTTCCCTCAGCTGTGGGGGTGTTTTGCTGTGAGAATAAATTATGGATGCTGCAAAAGGGAATATTCCTCTGTGGAGATGCAGAAGATGCTAATGAAAGGTTGGTAATGCTGCATTTTGAACTTAGTGCAGTGTTCGGTGATTTCTGAACCAGAGGTGTTTGGTGTTCTTGAATCCCTTCTTATTCCTTTCTAATACGTAATGATGATTCATACTGGGAAAGAAGTGCTGTTTGCTTGTGTTTTGAGCGTATGAGAGTTGGGTGTTTGTGGCTTCGCCGGCTTCTTGCGTAATACCGGTAAGAACAGGAAAAAAGCACATGGGTATAGTCTGCACGGGACAGCTGGGGAAGAGCAGTGCCTCAGCAGAAATAACAATTTGCAGAAATACATTTGTCTTAGTAGCAGTGGTGGTAGTATCGGAGGCATACTTTTAATCTCACATTCTGTTGCCATAAAATAGATACATATGCTTATAAGTGAAACTATTTAACAGATAGCTTCTTGCTTTTCCGAAGGAAGTAGTGGTTTTATTTCTGCTGGCAAATATTTTTGAACTTCAGCAATAACCTGACACCTTCTCTGTTTATGCATAACAGATAATGTTTACAAGTGTGTACGTGTGTGTGTAAACATTGCTTAATATCCTAAAGTAAAAAAGAAATTGAATTGCCTTTTCCTTAAGTTAAAAAAAATCTGTAAGTAAACAAAACTTTAATTTCAAAATGATGAAAAACTTGAAATAGTTCAGAAAAAACCAGTGAGGCAGGTGAGGTGGTGGGGAAGTTGGCGTGGGGAGAAGATTAAAACAACCTTTTCAAGAAAGGCAAGGGGGAAAATAAAGGAGGATGCAGTGATCAGTTATTTCTGAAAGAACAGTGACCACAAAGACATGGAGGAATTTAGAATAATGCCAGAGGTGAAAATGAAAATTTCATTTTTGCCTGGATTATTAGAAGACATTTCTCTGAAATGCCAACTTCCTGGGGCTCCTCTGCACAGAGGAACTGGCTGTACCCCAAGCACAGGGTCCAGTGGGGAGAGCTGCAGAGAGCAGCTTTGCAGGAGAGAGCGGCCAACAGCACCTCTGCCCTGCTGCAGGGTTTCACTGCACTTGGTCTGCAGGAAATGATTGCAAAAAAATCCAATACATACATTTAATTCTTCATTTATGATAGAAGCATTAGACTGTATTTGACAACATTCTCGTTTAAGGCAAGATATGTGTGCTGCTCTGCACTCTGATTCTGTGAGCCTCACTCACACGGAGCAGCAACCCACTGAATTAATGGCTCTTCCTTTTGAATGTTGCCAAGAAAAATCTAGGAAGTGTGGATAAGTGTGGATTCTGGTTCTGCGGCTTGTTTCAAAGCCCACCAAGCTCTGCGGGCTTGTTTGCGCCAGTCTCGGTTGGACCTCTGTGTCGGAGGGGAATTTTGGTTTTAAAGTTCACAATTACAGAAGCAAAAACAAATTGCACCTTTCAAGTGTTCTTCCCTGCCTGCGAGCGCATTGCAAACAAATGACAAAGCACTTGGGGAGGAGAGGCTCGGCCGCAGCCAACCTGCCAGCCAGCCGGTTTGTACTTGTTGCCGAGGCTCAATGAAACAGGCTACCCGAGCACAGGAGGGTTTTAAGAGCCTAAGAACAAG
>NW_010583006.1:253003-263692 GCF_000705375.1 Tinamus guttatus
GGGCGCCGCGCGGCTCTGCACCCGCACGTGCCCGCTCTGCTCCGGGGCGTCAGTGCTCGCGCTGCCCTGCTGACTGCATAGCCTGGCCCTTCTTCTCCAAGGGGAAGGAGCAAAAACAGCCACTTTTCTCCTTATACCGAATTGGCTCTCCCAGTAGTTCTCTGCCTTTTGAAGAGAAACTGAGAAAAATGCAAAAATCTAGTTTCCTTGTGCCATTTTTATTCCAATTCTGTATTTTTAACAATGCTTTCTTTATGATCCTTTACAGTTTTCACAGATCTGTGCTGGCTATTCAGTGATTTTTATTTATTTTTTTCATTTAAGTTAATTAGGAAATGCTGTAACAAAATAGCCAAATCCATTTGTGGTTTGATCTTATGCATGCTTTTCTCAAAATATGCAAATGCAATTCACAAATGCGCTTTTTTTCCGCAATAAAAATGCTTTAAATATATTATCATTACTTAATCTTGTGACTGAATAACTTGGTTAGCTCATCTGTGTAATGTGTAATTCCAGTTAATCAAACTGGTTTATAAATATGGCCTTGTTGCTGATGGGAATCACAGCTTCCTAATATTTCATTATGCCTTTTTTTCTTAATGAAGAAAATGACATTTTTATAGTAATTCAGAGTAAGCAAGAAGTAACTACTCAGTGAATAACTTGTTTTCTGAATGAAGCAAACAGTGGGCATGCCATGCGAGGCTGCTGAATATACAGAATAATTGGAGGGCATGCAGAGTTCTGTGCTGCCTTACAGTTACCTCTTAACTGTGCTCTGGGGACCTGCAGAAAAGGAATGTGCTTATGAGCATATTGAATCATTTTCTGAGACTTTTTTTTTTCCTTACAAAATGGAATTTCGGAAGGCTTTCTCCCTGTGTTTGGCTGGCGATTATGAATTCAGACATCAGAATGTTATGTTCTTCTTTTAAATAGCAGGAGGTTAGCGTTTACTTAAAGAACAGTTTTAAGATCAGTCATGGAGCAGTACATTTTTTCCCTTGTAGTCATGATGGGTGACCACTGAAAGGCCCTGTGTAGGAAGCTCGTGTGGTTTGGGAAGGGCTGTGAGTGTTGAGAAGCCGACTCCTTTCACAACCAGTCGTAATTATTAATGTAGCACATGAAACTTTTATCATAAATAGTCAAGAGGTTATTAAAGAAAACAAAACCAAGTATGTGTCTTTTTTTTTTCCTGTGCAGTTCTAGATGATCTGGATGACCAGCTGGCCCAGGAACAAGCCCAGGATCCTTTGGACAAGACAGTTCCTCCTAACAGTGCAAATGTGCAGCCCAGCAAAGCCTTTGGTGCTTGCGGGAGGCCGGCTACGGTGCGAGGGCAGCGCAGAGCCGCCTGGAGCGACCTGCCTAGTGCGTTTTTTCCAGATGGACTGAGAACAATCAGAGCCAAAGAGGAACACAAGATTTTCATCAGGCCCAGGAAATTACAAAGTGCTTACATAAATTGGCACCAGGCAGCCTTTAAAGAAGATTACAAATATGGTGATCCAGTTGATGGAAATCCTCACCTACTAAGCAGCAGACTGTCTTCTATTTCGTATGGACAGTCTTCAGAAGGTAGTTTGTATCCTCCTTCCATAACGCAGAACAGTGGGTTTAGGCACAAGCATTACATGAACAGGGACACTGCTGGCAGAAGTTACTCTGTGTGTTCCCTTCGGAGGTGCTCATCCTCAGTCTCTTCAGAGCAGCTATCAGCATCTGCTTTACAGCATCCCTTGGCAAGGGAGAGCAACGATGGTTTTATACCGAGGTTTGGTCGACAAAATCCAAAGAGAATTCCTCTGTCTTCTATCGTCTGGAACAATACGCCGGAGTCTGCAGCTCAAACATCAGCTCAAGAAAAAATGTTTCGAACCCAATCCCTGCTGGAGTTCCATGCAACAGACCATGGCAGATATCCCAGCCCTTTGCAGGAAGGTAGGAAATATGCTTGTTACCATTCGAAACACCACTACAAAAGATCTCTTTCAAGTAGTAATTGTTTCAGCAGAGTGAGTTGTCCTGACAAAGCTGCTTCTCCATTGTCCTTTGATAACTGGGAAAATTATCCATTATACAAATCAGAAAATAATCTCTCTAAGTCCTGCTCTAGAGATACTTCTTCTCATGGCAAGCTATATATAAACCAAAAAAATTCTCCCTATGGGATAAAAGATAACTATCCTTTTTGGGCTGATATACCTCCGTACCACAGTGACACAGTGTTCATTTCCCCTGATGCCAGCTTTGAAGTGGTTATGGCTAACTTAAATGACCGTCAGTGGACGCACACAAAGAATGCCAAGTATGCCACCCAGCGCCTGCAGAGTGATTTCCATAGGTATGCTCCAGAAAACATGAGCATCAAAAAGATAACAAGAAGTATAAGTAACAGAACTTTTTCAGAATTCACTGACAGCTGCCAGCCTTGGCTGAGTTGTAACTCTCCAGTTTCTTCATGTTTCGCCAGAAGTGATGAGCCAGTCTTTCCTGATTCAGGGGACCAACCAAAACCTCTAGGACAGAACAGCAGTTCAGTCGTCGTTACTCAGAGAAGTTCTGAGATGGGCTTGGAGCAACTAGATGATGTCGAAGATAAGAATCTGCTGGATGAAGTAGCTATTAAAGACATGACTTTACTGTCGGTTTCTCAACAAGCAGATACAAACTACACCAACACCCAGAGTTTTCCATGCAGTAACTCTGCTTCTGCCATCCTGCCAAGCAGTTCATCTCTCTTTAACCCACTGAGATCAAAGGGACAGCCCCAAGTCACAGCCAGAAGAGAGGCTGCAAAAACAGATACATCAAACAATAATAAAAGAAAGGTGCAAATGAAGGGAAATGACCTCCCACCCAGCAGGGGGTTCAATCAGCCACCCTGTGTTTTGCCAGCTGAGGAGAGCAGAAAGGAATCTTTTCTTCCAAGCCAGAAGCCATGGGAACATAATCTGCGTTATGCAACAAAAAGTATTAAAGTGGATAATCAGAGTACAGAAATAGTTAATCAAGTTACAGCAAAGGGAGAGTCTTCGCTTGTGGATGTTGATTCTGCTCCATCCCCTGAAACACTAGTGAGCCATCAGGGCATGGTGCTCAGTCCTCAATGTTCATCTAGTTCCTCAGAAAGCTCTTCACAAGCACTTTCTCATAAAGACAATTTAATATGTCCAGAAACACTAACTAACTCTTCAGGAACTTGCACAGTTACTGAAGCTCAAGCAGAAGGTGGAAAAACAACTCAAGTGAGCACAGTGGATGCTACCAAAAAGATTTCACAGAAAACATCACGAAGTCCAAGCACTTTAGTTACCAGGGAGTGCAATAGACAATTCACTACTAGTTGTGCACAAAATGAAAGCTCTGGAAATATTTATACACATAGTTTTGGAGACCCTAAGACCTCTGAACATAGTTTAAATTATTTTTGCCTTGAAAATGAAAATGGAAACATAAGGAATAATTCACCTTGTATTGAAAGGCCTAACAAGCAAGACTGCTCACTGAGATACACCAGTAGCTGCAGCATTACTGGCTCCCCTAGCTTCAGAAGCAACCCCAAATCTTCTGACCCACTTGTTATCTATTATACCTTACCTAGAAAATCAGCTAGCATCGCTGGCAGTGTCATGTCAGATACAGCCATCTCTTTACCTAGAGAGAGCAGAACAAGCACCCAGGAGCGTTTAAGGATGGAAGCACCAAATAGAACTGATCCCTTTTGTTCTAATCAGAGAAGTTTCTCTTGTTCAGACTCAAACCATTCCTTAACAGCAGCACCATTAAGTGCTGCTTCAGGTATCCAAGAAAAAGATTATCCTTTCACCAGAAGTCGTAAGGATTCAGTAAGTAGTAGTACCTCAGCTGGACTGACAGATAGTTGTAGCGATCTGAGCAGAGGAGGATACTCTGGGTTTTCGGACTGCAAGGAAAGGGGAAATGGTTTGCAGAAATACAAAACTACAAGCACATTTACAGTTTGTGTTGATGAAGACCATGTCAAGTATCATGAACTAGTTTCAATCTATTACACATTACCACGGAGGCATTCCAGGACTTTTTGTACCCTCTTTAGGGATAATCCAGAGGACACAGAATTGCCTCTTCCCAAAGCAAATTCTCCATCACCAAGAGTACATAACAAGAAAAATGAAGGCCGTGTGAGTTTAGCAGATGTGTTTTTCCCTAATGCTTTGGAAAAAGAGGTGCCTTCGTACTCTTCTGACCAAGTGCCTTCAGCTGTGGTCGCACCTCAGAATTTAGAAGCTGCTGCTGACAGTAAAGACAGGAGTTCCCCCTTGCCCCTTAGCTCTGATAATGGATGGGGATGTGCTTCACAGGCAATAGGTGCAGGACATGTTAGGAAAGATGCTTCACCAGTTCTTCCATTAGCAAAACGTGCACTTCCTGGCACGAGGACAGCAGGCATTTCTTTTGGTGATCCACGACCCGCTGCAACAGTGGGTAACACAGGTAAGGGCAGTTCTGGTGCTTCAAGCAATCGAATTACAGAAAAGTGTCTAAAAGAAAAGGAAAATGTGCAAACAGACACTCCATCTGTCTCCACCTTGCCCACCCCTCCCAAACCAGACGTACCCGTAGAGGATCTCAGCTATTCGACCTCGGTAAGTAGGAAGAGTGTGCAAAAGGGAGGCTCTGAGAGCTGCTGTCAGCCCACTAAAGCAAACACAAATAAAAATCAGAACAGTCTGCTGCTCCGCACGAGGGTGAAAAGTTCTCTTGGTAGGACCAGTAATTCTAAAGTGTCAGGTCCTTCAGCTGAAGACAGGCACAGGGATAATATAGAAGTCAAACGAAGAGAAAATCTGCACCAAGTCACCCCTCTGTATAGTAATAGATGTAGTGGGCTGCAATTAAGAACTGGCAGTTCAAGAAATAGCAGAAATGATTTAATTTCCTGTAGCAAAAAGGTTTCAGAATCTCAGAACACAGCATCCGTGGAAGACACAGCTTCCGGTGGTGACCCATCACTTCAGCTAGACAAAAGGGGTAGCACAGGTACAGGTGTGTCAAAGAATCCAAAAATTAAAACCACTCAAAATGTGCAGGATTCTGAGATGGGTAAAGATTACCCAGGTCTGCAGGAGTCGCAGAGGCACAGTGAGACGGGCCTCAATATTGACTGCAAAGATAGAGCCCTTGGGGTTACACAAGATCAGGAGTTAACACAGAGTGCGGAAAATGAGAGTAAGCTTCTCTCTGGCTGCACAAGAGACAAAGTAAAAGATATAGAAAAAAGGAAAAATAGACCTTCAATTAAAAATAAACTGGCAGCTGTTTACAAAACAAGTCGAAAATTTTCAAGTAAGAATTTACCCCCAAAGCCACACATCAGTAATATTTTTTCACAGAACGATGGAGGTGCCACTTCTGTGGAGGTTGAGCTGCCCCTTGAGTCTTTGCTTTCAGCTGATGGCAGTCAGTCATTGCTGCAATCTGCAAACGAAAACCAGAATTGTGGTCGGGGCCCTGAAGGCAATACCCCCATGCAAGGAACAGCTGAGAGAAATGAGAATGAAAATGATCTTTCTTTGCTTGCTAATAACACAAATTGGAGGTCTATTATGAGTTCATACACTCAGGAAGAAGCAATTAGTCCCCCCAAAAACACAGTGAGATTGGAAAACAGACCGAGTCTGTCAGGCCAAGCCCTATTTCCAGATAAAAGAGCCACAAGGAATAAGAATGCCCAAACACTTGGCCTTGGGTTAGAAAAGAGAAGCCAAGTTCTCTCCCCCCGTGCCACTAAAGCAGACCTGCTGGATGATGAGAGACGAGCGAGCAGCAGTGGGTGCAGCCCTCCCTTGCCTCTTCTCACTGACAAAAACTCAAACCCCTTCATAAATAGTTGCTCACAGGCAAATCTAGGTCCAGAGCAAAGCTCGACTTCTCAGATAGCATTTGGTCAGCAGCAAAATGAGTCTAATAGCTTAAAAAACGCCAATCTGCGCAGCGATGAGCTGCGCAAGAGTCATGCCAAAGCTGCCCGCGAGCGTCACCTTTCCGAGAGGACGCGGGCGTCGCGGGGCCGCTTTGCCTCGGGAAGCAGCCTTCTCCCACAGGATGGGAGGCAAGGGAAGAGATTTAAGTCTTACTCAGAGCTGCTGTCCTGCGACGAGAATGAAAACTGGGCATCTGATGACATAAGAACTTGCAGCGCGAGGAGCCTGATGTATCCCTCTGTTGAGTTTGGGATATTCGGCAAGGAACAGCAACTGGCTTTCTTGGAAAACATCAAGAGGTCGCTCACGGAAGGGCGGTTGTGGAGGCCTTGCCTTCTAAATAACCCTGGCTCCCTCAGAGATGGGGAGAGCCCTTGTCTAAGCAGACGTGAGCTTTGGAGCTCAAGTTCTGCTGGGAGCAAAATGTCATCAGCAGCTTCATCCCCCAGAGAGTCGACGGAGATCTGCCGGGGAGAGGCAGCAACGTACTCGGACTCGGACACCGACACTACCACCGACGATGAGTATTACCTGGATGAGGATGATAAAGAGTCAGAGCTATGACAACCTGTGGCACTAAGATGGCAAGACAGTCGCTGGGCAGGCAGAAATGTGTGACATGTTTTGAGCCTGGTCTTGTGCTGCCATAAATTGGTACAGTTTGGTTAGTCTTAATGAAGTTAGTATCCTAAGGTAAATGAGTATTTGAGTTTTTGTATTAAATATGTGGGCTCATCATTGTTTTTCCTAGAACAAAAAAAAGAAAAAAAACTTCCCGAAATTATCAAAGATAAATGGCTGCAGAGCAGTATGTTAGAGGTGACTTTCTGCTGACCTGAGCAAGCACTGGGTTAGGCTCCTGTCTGCGTGGGATAAGTGGGATAAGTTGTAGCTCTAGTTATATTTCCTTAGAAGATTGAGCAGAAAAGAAATGTATTACACTGCTGTTGTGTTCTGTTTCTCCAGTTTTCCTCATTTAGCAGATCCTAATGTCCATCCATGCCGCCCAGCGCACACCCGCACTGTCCGTGTCCCGAGCTCAGTGTGACCGTTGGGCTGCTCCAGGGGTGGGCACCAAGGATGGTCCAAGGAGGCACCTTGCTGGTTCAAGGCTGCGCTCTACAGAACTGGTAATTCCTCTGCATCTGAACGGAATAGAACCAGTGGGAAATACTTCCTGTCCTTTGCTAGATTACCTTCCCCTTGGGATGTTTTCCAAAAATTCCTTTGGTCACCGTGAAACTTTTTATGCTTTGAGCTTGAGCTTAAAGACTGCAAACGTTTTCCTGCAGCTCCTCCTCGGCCATAGTAAACATAGTAGTAGTAGCCAGAACCCACCCCGGCCATTAAATTTCTAACTAAGCTTTGACCTCTCGTCATGCAAAATCCCAAGGGCTCACTGAGCCAGAAGGTAGTATTTTTAAATGATTATATAGCATTTATTTCTATTTTAATAGTTTCACACATAGTCTAAAATGTTGATCCATATTTTTGATATGCTTTTTAATTAAATAAAATTTCTGTAAAACAATTATATTTTTGTAACTGGAAGGACAGTATATTGATATTTTAAAATAATATATTTTAAACAAAACAAGCAATGCTTGTATGACTGAATATTCCACAAAAATTTAAAAGAGATGAAAAATACTGTGGTAGGTAACTGGTATCCGTAGTTTTTTATACTGTAAACTTCGTTAAAGAAGTGAAGCTATCATTCAAACATGTACGGAAATGTAAGTATTATTACTTTATAGTATGATAATTTGTCTTTTGTTGTAAATAAAAGGGCTAATAAAAACTGTGTATTTATAGTCAGAACTGTTCTTTATGACCTACCTGTTTTGGAAGCATATGCTGAAATACATAATATTGGAAGGAAATAGCTACCATGTAATTGTAATCCTGTAAGATGGGCTGCTCTAAGGAGAAATTACATTTTTCTGTAAATGTTTCTACTCTGTATATACAGGATTCTGTAGGGTAAGACAATAAAACCAACTTAATATTACTGAGGAATTTCTGATGCTGTAGATTTCTGCAAAATATGTTAGTCCAAAAATTAGGGAAAACAACATATGTAAGTTAAACAATAATAAGTGTTTACAAGGGAGGTAAATAGTCCTACAGCTTTGCTTGACTAGAAAGGCATTGTTTAGAACAATTAGAATATTTTTATTTGTAAATGTTTTGTACCTGTTCAGTAGAATTTGCATTAAGTGCTCACCTTAGTGGCACAAAAGGGTGTTTGTTTGCTGTATTATGTATGTACAGTAAATCAGGTGGTTTGATTTAATATAGACTTATTAAAAAAAAAAAAAGCAGTCTTTGGTCATAAATTAATTGTGCAAGACCAAAGTCTGTTGAGGATCCGTAAACTGATATTTATATAGAATGGTGCAATTCTATAAAATGGTCAATTATGTGAAACCACAGGGGAAAGAATCATTTGAATAGAGATCTGTCTATAAATGGTCATAATTTATAGAATTTTCATATTTAAAGCCAGTTATTTGAAATAAACTGTGCATTCAAATGAGCAAATGTGTTGGCACTGTATTTATTTTTCACTTACTGTGAACAACATAGTTTAGCCAAAGGAAAAATAAATAAATAAAAAATCCAGCATCTTCATTTTGCTTCCAGGATCCTGATGGCAACGGCAACAGATGCTCCAAGTTTGGATCCCCAGGACTGGCCATGGGGCGCGCGGCCTTGACCCATCGTGCAGCTCTAGGCAAATAGTTTCCTATCGGCGACTGTGTCTTCACAGAATATGTAGGTTAACCGCACGGAGAGCCGCACGCCCGTGACTTCCCTTGACAAGATTGCCGGGGGTCCCTTGGCATGAGACCGTGCGGAGGGTGGTGGTGAACAAGTCGCTTTTGCAACTCAGATCCGTGTGGAAATCCCTGCAGCTGGAGAGGGATGCCAGCGAGGCTGTGGACCGTGTACAGTGTGACTGTGTGTGGGATCATCATCATCTTTGAACCCCAATTACTGCAGCCATCATGTGCAGCCCCTGAGCCGAGCAACCCCATCCTTCAGCCTGGCTGCCTAAGGACACACGGTGTACGCGCCAAGGCTGCTTTTCTGATGCTCTCTCTTCACCCATCAATTCACTCCCATGCCTAGATGGCCTTCAGCAAATCTCAGTGACTTTAAGGGGCAGAATTTCACAGCTTCATGCAAACAGGATAACAGAAGTCAGGGTGGGAGGGTCCTCAGGAAGCCCCTGGTCCCATCCTCCTGCTTGCAGCAGCGTCACCTCTGAGCTTTGACCCAGACGCTCAGGGCTTCAATCAGCCAGGGGTGGAGACCGTCTGGGGATGGGGACTGCACAGCCCCTGGGCAGCCACTGCCCGACTGTCCTCATGGGGAAAAGCTACTCCCCACATTCAGTCTGAGCTTGTCTTGTTCCAGTAGATGCCTGTGGTCTCTTGTCCTCCTGCTACACAGCTCTGTGAGGAGCTACCACGTGCTGGGGGCTGCTGTCAGGTGCCCCCAACGCTGTCTCTGCTCCTGGCTGGACAAGCCCAGATCCCCCAGCCTCTGCCACAGGGCAGGTGCTGCAGCCCTAACCATCTCTGCACCCCTCTGCTGAACTCACTCCTTGCTCGTGTCCTTCACTCACTGAGGGGCCCAAGCCTGGGTGCGGGGCAGGTACCCCGCGGTACTGTCCTCATGATGAGTCTCTGGGCCAAGATGGCCATTAATGCCCCCTCACAGCCCCACCAGCCAGCTGGTTGTCCCCCATCCACACCTAACCTGCATTCTGTGGGAGACAGTGAAGCCTTGGGTAAATTCAAGGTAAATAACACTCACTGTCCCCCTTCACCCAACACTGTAGTTCTATGCCAGAGGCAACTGGTTTTTCACTGGAAGGGGCAGCCAGGGATGAACAAGGTGGCCAATAAGCAAACGTGTAGCTACGAATTAACACTGCACATGTCTCTTGTTGCCCATTGGGAGTATCATACATGGTGTGTTGATGGAGATCTGCGATTATGTAAGATCTCCATGGGGAGGGAGCTTAGGAGACTGGAGACAAAAGCAAGGAGGAACCCAGACTTGAGTTGTGCTTTCAAGAAACCTGTTTTTCATGGTCAGGATGCATGGAGATTTGGCTTTCATGTTATTCAAAAACATGCAGCATTCATTCATGCTCTTCATACATATACAATATATATATATGGGCATGCTGAAATATTTCATAGGGGACCAGTGGCAAAGATGCTTCTGATACAAATGATGTAACAACCTTAAGTGACAAATCTCCTGAGACTGGATATCTGCCCGCAGCTCATTTGGATGCTGCGCTAGGTGTAGAGATCACCCGCTCTCCTGGTTGGCCTGAAGGATGCCCAGACAGAAGGGAAGGAGAAACACAGAATTCAGAACAGTTGTGTGTGGATAGATGTGTCTGGAGGTCACTGTCCATCCTGACACCAGTTTTATTCCCCACTCTGCGAAAATGCAAAGCTACAGAGGGAGGTCACTCTGCTCTCCGCTGTTGCAAACTGGTGCAACTTCAGCACTCCAGAAATTCCAGCTGCGTCCGGCGTCGGGATATCGCCTTCCCTCGCCCTAACCGCGTGGATAGGCTGGAAACAAGAAACGGAGTTTTGGGGGCGGCCGCGGGGCGGGGAGAGGAGCTGAGAGGGGCGGCCCGGCCCCGGCCCCGGTCCCGGTCCCGGTCCCCTCCGCTGCCGCCGCC
>NW_010583006.1:263968-285296 GCF_000705375.1 Tinamus guttatus
CCCGAGGAGGCCGCTGACCGCCCCGTCTCTTGTGTTTTTCAGGAGGAACACAGTTTAAAGTGGTGATTAAAGCACTTTCTCCAAAAGAAATCAGCAGGATTCACGCCCCTAAGCCTTTGGATAGGAATGACGGCACATTTCTGATGCGCTATCGGATGTACGGGAGTGTCCGAAAAGGGTTAAAAATCGAGATACTTTATGGGGATAAGCATGTAGCTCGGTCTCCTTACATTTTGAAAGGTAAGAGTGTTATTTGACGTAAAGTAATATTTGTGGATGGATTAATTTGCTGCTATAGACAGAGGTGGGAAATTAGAGGTCACTGTTCGGCCTTTTTCTTTGAGTCTCGGCATAAATGATCTTCTTAGTGATAATTCATACAGAAGGTTACAAGACATACATACAGAAGCATGCAGGTTGTGGTTCCTGGCCTTCTTCCCCTTGCGTAAGGAAATGGATCTGTTCAGATTTTGTAGGGAATAAGAAAAGAGAGAAATACTTATTTTTACCATAATTGTTTCCCTGTGTGATTTATATAAAGCATGATCCTTTATAATAACAAAGACAAATTTCTCCTGCCAAATGACATTTAACTTTTTTCCTCTCCCTAGGCCAGTTTAATTCATTACTACAGGTCATTACTACATATGAACTATCTAAAGGCAGGAAAAATGGAAGTAAATTATTCTTTTACTCCTAATCTGCTTCTATAAATTCCCTCTCTTGCTCTAAAAATGGGGAGCTGTTTAGCAAGGAAGGAAATCTAGTCTGAAGTTACTTTTCCGGAAAGTCTCATTTCTGCTTAACACAATATTTTATTCAGAATGATCACACACACACATATATATATATATATGTACACACACACATATATTTGAATATGTGTGTGTGTAAAATGCCCTAAATACAAACTATTAGGGATTTCTTCAAACTGAAATAAAATTGCCCTGAGTCCTCAAGGTAGTAGTTTGCTTTTCTTTTGCCGGAGCACATTTTGCTGCAGCTATAATGATATGACAGAGACCAGAACTTGTTTTAATAAAGAAAAAAGAAAAAAAAAAAGATATTTTTACACTTTATTTGGCTCTTGCTTAAACCTAAGCTCTCTGACGCAAAAGGACAGAAAAGGTATTTGATTATAGATGGAAGAAAACTCCTTATACCAGGGGAAAGGACAACTGTATCAACTTTCTGCATTAGGTTGAAATTAGCAGGGTAATAGCTGAGCGTTAATGTATGTGGATAGGTAGAATGATTCTTATTGTTCCATGGGGTTGGTAGGTGGTGTAATTATGGAGCTCAGTTTTGCAGACAAACTGCTCTGAAAAACAAAACCCAAACTCATCTGTTTGGGTTTCTGAGGAGAGGAGAAGGCCACAGTTTGCTCGGATACACTCACTAAGCCCCAGAAGCAGAGCAGCAAGGCACCTTCCCCACCTGTTTCCGTAGTGTAGTGGTTATCACGTTCGCCTAACATGCGAAAGGTCCCCGGTTCGAAACCGGGCGGAAACACCCTTTTCCACTGGGGCTCCCCTGTCCTGTGGAGAAGGAGCTGGGCTCTGGTGGCCAAGAGCCAACAAGGAGGCCAAGGGTGCCCTGGGCTGGCTGCATCAGGAGCATTGCCAGCAGCTCGAGGGAGGGGATCCTGCCCCTGCTCGGCTCTGGTGAGTATTGGGTGCTGTTCTGGGCTGCCCAGTGCAAGAGGGAGGTGGAGCTGGTGGAGAGAGTCCAGGGATGCCTGAGGGACTGTCTGCAGCATCTCACATATGGCCAAAGGCTGGCAGAGCTGCTCTGCTTGGAGAACAGAAGACTCAGGGATCTGATCAACAAATTTAATATTCTGAAGCAGGGATGTCCAGAGGATGGGGCCAGGCTCCTGCGTCTGGCAATGGGCATAAAGGTGAAAGGATATCAGTCTGAACCTACGGGACAGCTTCTGTACTCTAAGTGTGATTGAGCACTGGAATAGGCTGTCAAGGTTGGAGTCTCCATCCTTGGGGATATTCCAAAGCTGAGCAGTGTGCTCCAGGCAACCCTGCTCGAGCAGAGGGTTGGACTAGATGATCTCCAGAGGTTCTTCCAGCCTCACAGGCTGTGATTCTATGATAGGAATAGTATAGATGATTTCCCATAAAAACTATTGAACTAAAAACTAGAAATCTGACATTTAAAAATGTAAAGCCACTCTAATTTCTGGATTTGTTTGCCCATGAATTTCGGGACCTAGGATTTATGTGGAACATTCACAACTATAGAGCCTTAGCGCTTTGTTTTCCGCAGGACCAGTTTATCATGAATATTGTGATTGTCCTGAAGAAGACCCTGCGATCTGGCAGAACGTGCTCTCTTGTCCATCCCAAGAACCTCAGGTCACTAAGGACTTCACTTCTTTTCCCACCATTGACCTTCAGCGAATGCTCAGAGAGATCCCAGCGAAGCTCAGTCACACGAGAGGTGCAATCGTCCATTACACTGTTCTCAACAACCGCATCTACCGCCGCCCCCTGGGCAAGTACACGGACTTCAAAATGTTCTCCGATGAAATGCTGCTTTCACTCGCAAGAAAGGTATCAGTTCATGCCATTTACTTGAGACTATTAAATCACACTCTGATATTCATGCCATTTGCTTGAGACTATTAAATCACACTCTGATACGATGCCACTGAACTCACTTTTGTATTTTCAGATTTGTAATTACCGCAGCAAGACTTTACTTTTACTAGTTGGTTAAGGTGACTATTTCTTTAGGGATCACTGTGTAACTAGTGTAGGGGACCTGAACTTGAGACTAAGCATTGATGGGAAGGTTGCGGGAGCTGTGGCCCAGTTCTGCAAACTCTGTGGTTTCCATGTGTGCTCCATTCAACCAACTTGCAGGACGGAAACTTGCCGTCAGTATCTTCCCCTCAGCTAAATTTATAATGTCTACCGGGCTTATTGATTCTGTGAGAGATAGGAGAACTGAACATTATGCTTTATGTAAGATTGATAAACAGCAACGTAATTATACGTTTGTGTTATTATCCTTTCCTGGGTATACGTTTAGGTTCGTCTTCCTGATGTCGAGTTTTATCTTAATGTTGGAGACTGGCCAGTTGAGTATCGCAAAGCCAATGAGACACCTGGTCCTATCCCTGTCATTTCGTGGTGTGGCTCTGTCGAGTCAAGAGACATAGTCCTTCCAACATACGATGTAACTCATTCAACGCTCGAAACCCTGCGTGGTGTCACAAATGATCTGCTTTCTATTCAAGGCAATACAGGTAAATTAGAGGTTATGAATTTAAAAAGACAATTTGTAATTTCATCAAAAATGGGAGCCACGTTTAATAATGTGTCTTCAGTTTCCAAGTGTCTTAGGAGGTCTCCTAATAGAAGCGGTTTAGTCTTTACGGATTCCAAACACTTTTAACACTATCACTAAGCAGGTGTCTATTATAGATTTAAAGCCAAAATTTAGGGAGTCTAGATCATAGGACTGCTGAAATTTGACTTTAAGGTATTTGGAGGATGGATACTGTGATCTGTGACTTGTCAAGTAAAGTAAATATAATCAAAAGGTTCCTCTTCTCAATGAAGGAATTCAATGTGCTACTTTTAATCAATTTGTAATCTTTTTATTGATAGTGATGTGGTCTGTTGTTGCAGCTGTTTACATAAAAATACAAAAATGAGTTTGAATCCTGGAAGAGATAAAGCAGCACTATGTTGTCAAGTAAAACAATACTGTTTGGGAAAAAGAATAGCTTAAAGAGGTCCCCCCTGAGCTACTCTTCTAGCTTTCAAGGAAATGTTGGTTTTACTGACAAGTGTTTTCCCCCTCCCAGGAAATTCATGAATACTTGTAGATCAGTCAAATGCACAGGAGTAGAATTTGCATTTTTTACTTGAATAGATGAGTGTGTCTTATCATACTGTTTTTAAATGCACTGTTTTAATTATCAGTTTGAAGGAGTCTCATTTTAATGATTTATCACAGCTACTTTTCCAATGAAGCCATAACAAGATCCTATTCCCCTTTAGTGGGTCCTTCAAGGAAATTTCCGTCAGAAGCTGGGAAAAGAAAGTATTTAATGTGTTTTAGAGGAGGAAGCAAACAGAGATGAGGTCTGCAAGGCTCTCACAAAGCTTTTTGAGGAAATTGAAAGAGCTCGACCATTTTTTCCCTCTTAAGTCACTATTAAATGACTTCTCAAAGACCTGACAAAATTGCTGGATAACAGAAGGGGATTTTACTGAAGAACTTTTAGTTATTGGGACAGATGTTAAGTATTATTTTAATTAGATCATTTGATTATAATCCCTTATCTAGCTTCCAAGAGATTTAAAGTTTATATTACTTGATCAAATATATAATGAAAATGTCATTACCGTTCCCTTTTGTCTTACTGCTCAATATCTGCAGGCCCTTCTTGGGAAAACAAAACTGAGCGAGCTTTGTTTAGAGGCCGAGACAGTCGAGAAGAACGTCTCTATCTTGTCAAGCTATCCAAGGAAAATCCAGAACTACTAGATGCTGGAATAACTGGATATTTCTTCTTCAGAGAAAAAGAAAAGGACCTGGGAAAGGCTCAGCTCATGGGCTTCTTTGACTTCTTTAAGGTAGTGAGCAAATTACAGTCTCAGATCAATTTTGCTCTCAAATGCATACCAGCTGAAAAGTCTCAACTTAGTTTTGCTAATTCCACTCAGTAAACGAAACAGTTATGCTGCAGGGAGAGCACTGGCTCCTACAAGGTAGATATGGCACCTGTAACTAAAATCAGTGTGACACACTTCTGAAGAAAGCCACCATCCTTGTGTTTTGGAGTCCCACGGATCCCCAGAAATGGAGGGATGATGAGCATTTTGGGATTTTTGGGGAGGAAGGGAGAAAGGAGGGTGGCATAAATATGAAAACACAGGACAATTTGTTTAGGTGCGAGTACATGGTGGGTGTCAGAAAGTCCTTGGGGTAACAAGTTAGAAGACGGTTATTTTTGCTACACTTCAACACACAAATTCCACTGCAACAAAAGTGTGAACTGTAAAGGGGCCAGGGCCCAATAAAGGGCAATTATAGTACATGGCATTTGAAGTTCTGTTCCAGAAACTGATGCATCAGCAATGCTGATGAAGAGATCTGACAGAGCACTGTATTCATGGTTACTTGTAGTATAATGTTTTGCTTATTCCATGTGAGCGAGAATCAGTTCATTCCTTCTGAGTTTATGTATGGTCAGCTCTAGGTTTATTTCCTTCCCAGCACTTGCCCTCGTTCTGTCAGAGAACACTTGAGCGTTCCACGAGGACACTTCAGGAAGTCCACGTGTCCCAGGCTCTTGTCTGTCAGTCTGGGGCTCCAAACACTCCCATGTCCTGTTACGGCATTCGAGACTCTGAAACTCCATCTGCTTATCTCTAAACCAGGCTCGAGATGAGAATTTATATGCATATTTGTAATGATTTCAAGCCTGTGAAAAGGCTTTTACACAGCTCAGTGTTCCTATTTTGATTCAGCAATGTTACCCCTTTCTGTTTCTCTGTATTACAGTACAAATACCAAGTGAACGTGGATGGGACCGTAGCAGCTTACAGGTTTCCCTACCTGCTGCTGGGGGACAGCCTGGTACTGAAGCAGGCCTCGGAGTACTACGAGCACTTCTACGCTGAGCTGCAGCCCTGGAAGCACTATGTGCCCGTGAAGAGGAGCTTAGAAGACTTGCTAGACAAAATAAAGTGGGCGAAGGTAAGTGCCAATTCCAGCTCAAATTCAAAAGGGTAAATACCCATGTGCACAATTTATCTTAATGCTCCCTCTTTTTGTATTTCTACACACATACTTTGCATGAGTGCTGAGTCTGTATCCTGAGGTAACATGGAGTATGTTTTGTTGTTGTTGCTATATGAGGGGGAAGGCCTTAATTTTATAGTTGTGAAAATGCTTAAGAATTAACATTAGACGTGTTCAGGAGTATTCCATGAGTCAGGGTGTTACTACACAGACTAATGCAGATAATTTTCAAAGAAACTCCCTAAATTATAGAGAGTAATTAATTTCTTCCACCACTTTTCTTTGTCCTGACTAGAGTAGAAGGAATCACTGGACATCCTCTTTGAATGTACAAAAAAAGCACTACTCTGTAACATGCTCAGAGTCAGAAGCTGGTATTCTGTAATCAAAGTGATTTTGTATGACTGAAAGCACCATTTGTGCTTTAAATTTAACTGCTAAGTCAAAAGCATTAGAAAATAATTATGTTCTGGGGATACTAAAGTTCTTTATAAAGGATCCCATGAAAATACCTAAAACTTTTAAAGAGCAACTTGTGAGCAAGTGCATACCTGCAAGTGTTCATGCTGACATTACCTACACCTATTTTAAGTGTGAATCAAGCAGAGTTATTTCAAAAGCATCATGAAGTGAGGAAAACACTGAGCTCTGCTCAGGAGAGAGCAACAGCTGCAGCTTTGTATTCTGTGTAACTAAATAGGTGTGGGAGATGTCAGGCCAGCTTGTGAAAAGGCCTGGGACAAAACAGCAGAGCAAACAACGGCTGAGGTTTCAAAACTGTACAAAACCGTAATTAGTGTTAGTGACCCATTCATTCCAGAATTCTGGAATTCAAACAGTGTGCTCTTGCAGTACATAACAAACAACTGTACATAAAATTGCAGATCTGAACGGTTCCCTTAATAAAAAAAAAAATGCTATGCAGGACTAAGTCACTAGTTGCTCAATTACTCATTTCTGTTTCTTTTTGATTTCCAGGAAAATGATGAAGAAGCAAGAAAAATTGCTAAAGAAGGACAACTAATTGCAAGAGAATTGCTTCAGCCTCACAGGCTTTACTGCTACTATTACAAAGTGTTCCAGGTTGCTAGAATAGATCATTTAATTTCTCCCCCTCAGCTACTGTTGCTACACATGCTCCATTTTGCCACTCATTCTTTATTCCAATAGCAGACATTGCTCATGTTATTTACAGGAGAACAGTTAAACAGCTTTGCTAAAACTTGCCTCCTCATCAAAGAGGCAGCAGGATACAATAGTGGTTTTACAGAATTAGAGACTGTTTTTTCAGTGTCCCACTGAATATCTACGCAGTTGTATCACATAACACTGCATATAAGGAAAAGAAATCCTGGATATGACGGACACGGTTGAACAGTCCAGATGATTGTCATTGCTTCCCCAGGAGAAGCAAGTTGCTAAGAAGACTTAATTTTCTGTTCTCTGAAAAGCTAATTCCTTTTGCTATGTTGTTTGGCAGAGTGAAGGTCTTGGCTCCAGCAGCCGCAGGCGACACAGCCTTTGGCACTGTGCAGTGTACACGAATGACAACATTATCTGCACAGAGTGGTTAGAGGCCCCCATAATGACAATATTCAAACTGGCATTAATAATAGGACAGGGGATGATACTAAGGGAGGTGTTCAGAGGCAATGTAGCCTATTAGTAGGTGTGTTACGGAGACACCTTGCAAACAGGGTGTAAACAATGGCACAAGGCGCCTGCATAAAGGCGACCTTCGGAGGAGGAAACTGCTTCCTGAATTATATGTTGATGCTTTCAGCATTCTTAAATGTTGTTTACATATTTCAGAACTACGCCAAACGGCAAGCCAGCAAACCTGAAATACGGGATGGCATGGAGCTCCTACCTCAGCCTGGCGACACGGACTCCACGTGCAGCTGCCACAGGAAAAAGCCTCTAAGGGAAGATCTGTAACCGGATGGAGAAAATCACTCACGATGCAAGAATTTAAATAGGATTTAAGCTGTGAAACCTAAGACACGCACTAGCAAACATTCTTAATTAGGCATTCTGCTGTATTTACCTATTCTTTTCATGCTGACTCTGATCTGCAGCGGTGGTTCCCACAGTTTTGTCTCCGTGACCTCCGCCAGGCAGGTGCTGAGCCTGTGCTGGAGCGTGCGGGACCTGCTCTGCTCTGCTGGGCCGTGGGGACGAGGAGCGCGGTGACCGCGGCTGCACGGGGACCCGACAGCCACAGCCAGGCAGGGCACATTATCCTAGAGGAGCATTCGCAACGTAGCAAAACAGTGTTATGATTCCTCATAAAGTTACCTCAGTGTTACAGCAATTCTTGTATACAAACCCATTTTCTAACTAGACAAATAAAATTTCTATTTGAGATTTACAGATTTCCAACGTGGTTTGGCACTGAGATTACTTTGGCGTGTATGACAGTGTAGAGAATGTGTGATTTAATATTTATCAGTGTCAGAAGAAAATGGAGGGGAGCAAGATCAGAATAATGTTTTTATGAGCATTTTGCAAGCCTTGTGGTGGTGAATCACCTAAACTAAATGTTCCTGCAAAGCAGCCCGTGGAGTTATCACAATTACAGGGCTTTGAGTGCCAAGGTACTGAAAACCTGTTCCCTGCCCTGTCACTGTCCATGGCTGTGAATGTAGGCACCCATCCCCAAAAAAAGGATGCAAAAAGTGTGAGTGGGAGCTGGGTGACATATAAAGGCTGGTCCTATATGTAGCCCACAGGGTACAGCATCGCGGGTTACCCGAGCATTGCTGTGCCTGCAGTCTGGCAGGAAAGCTTTAGAGTACCTGGGTTTTGCCTCTTATGTAAAGCTGAAGATGTCACCAACTTTTTTGCTCTGGTTCGTGAGCTACTTTTTCCCATGCCTAAGTCCCCTAAAGGAGTTTATCCATGTCCTGAATGTATCTCCCACTTACCCAGCCCTGCACTGACCGGATTGCACAGGCAGCAGATCAGCTACCACTGTTTCAGTTCCAACTCATGACAGAAAAGGCTGTGCTGTGTCTTCCATGTAAAGCCTGGGCATGTGAGGCCTTTTGGAGCCAAGGGGCCACCTTCCATTGCTTCCATGACTTTACAATTAATTTCATGATATACACATTATACGACACGGGTTTGATCCTCAGCAGTATGTATGGAAGTGCTGTGCTCAGCAAGGGCAATTAAGCATATTAGAGGGCGGAAACAATAAAGTTTTCCTTCCCATGCACACATACTTCAAATCAAAAGTCCAAAAATTAGGTTTTTATTTTTTTAAATGGTGACGAGATAGGAGAAGGCAAGACAAATACTACATGATTTTTTGCAAATATCTGTATGGGAAAACTTGCCTTGCCTGAAACAAAAGTAAACCTTTCAAATTGGAAGAAAAATATGATGGAATGTATATGGTTATGAATCCAATAAATGTGAGTATTTCATTTCTCCCTTTCCCCTCCTCACAAAAAGGGAAAAAAATATTCTAAACTTGTCTCCCTCCTCCCAGAAATCATTTGCTTTTGTAATAAGAAAATTATTGCTTCCATGCAAAAAACCGAGTTTGTTACAGAAGGCTTCACAGATGCCTTTATAGTTCACAGGCAAAAATAGCCTGAAAAATACAAATAAATACACTCAACTTCCTGCCAAAACTATAAACAACAACAAAAGCAACAACAACAAACAGTAGAGCCTAGATTAAAAACAGAAGAAGAGAGATTAGAAGTGTTTAGTAATTTGAGGAAATCTGGTTTGATTTATAGCTTCAGATTTCCCAAAGATAAAAGAGGGTAAAGCCTCTCCTGTGTCAAATGGCGCTGTCTGCAATTTCAGTTCTAATGATGAGCAATCCTAACTGTCCCTGCAGGCCAGGAATGATGTCAAATGTGTTTTAGTTTGATGACAGGATTGACTCATTGGCCTGCTGTCTTACAGCAATTGCTTAATATTCAATAATACCTGTTTGTACACGTAAAGCGTAACATATACAGTGCACATGACTTTATAAACTACACACATAAACTAGAGTTTCTATTATTGCACTGTAGTTCTTGAAGAGTAAATATCTTGCATACCTAGTGACTGGTGATAATTTAAAAATATACACGTTTCTGATTTTTTGCTATGGTGATTTCAGCTTTTACTGCACAGCGTAGGAATTGCTATACAGAATGAAATCTCCATTTCAAAAAACCTTGGTGAAACTGTCACTGATGCTGCAGACAGGCTGCTTTCTTTGGAGTGGCCTCTCCTGGGGTCCCAGGCCAATATTTTCAAACCCAGCCATATAAAAGTGGTCTGAATTCCCTAAGTGTTGGTCATGCAGAACCTACATGAAAAACTGAAGATCCGAAGAACTTACATTCTTTCAAATTCTTTTACTATTAACAGTTTTGTATAATGAACACTCAGAAAAAAAAAACTTTTATGTTATTTAATCCTCAAATATATTTAGGTAATCACATTTGTAAATACTTACCTTCCATTAATTTCATTCTGAAATGAAAACCAGTAAATAATGATCGATTGGCCATGAAGGAGACGTAAATTCAGTACATTTGCAAACTGCCTTTTTTGAGATTTACTTGAAGATAATTAACATACTCAAGTTCCATGACAGTATTGCATCCAGGTCTGCCTTGTAGATTCATAATTAAAAAAAAAAACAAACTATAAGCAAGCCCGATGGAATGTCAGATTCCAGCATCACTCCCGGGAAGCATACGCCCCACATTTATTACATTAGAAAGTAAATTATTTAGTTAGGGAGAAGAGCTGACAGGGAAAATGTGTATCACCTGTTTGAGCATGTTTGAGAAGCTTGCAAAGAAATGATAATAAATAAAAGACGCCTTACATAAGCCCAGGACATAATCAGCTGCTTTACCACTTCAGGTTTTCGAAGTGTGCAGCAGTGAAGGGCAACGTTTTATTTGAATACATTATTAACTTCCCAAAATGTAACCACAAGAATCTGACTAACAAGGGTATGTGAATACTTGGTTAGCTTTTGTCTTGAGTTGATTATGTAACAAAATCTATAATGTAAAGAGTTATGTCTCTAATTTTGTATTTTGCTTTAAAGGGGTTATCCTGTGTGCCTGTCTGAGGACACCCGAGAGCCACACGCCTTCGTCGTGCCCATCGTGCAGGGGCTGAGAAGTGAGAGGTCCGTCACACGAGCGTGGCTAGCAAGGCAAGGGAAGCACCCTCAGCGCCATATCCATCGCCGCGCTTCCCAGGAGAAACACGTGGATGAGGCAGCGGAGGCCACCAGGATGATTAACAGTCTGGGGCACGCGACGTACGAGAGGAGGCTGAGAAAGTGGCTCTTTTCTGCCTTAGGAAAGGCTGGTGGAAGGATTGCGTTGCTGTCTACCTCTACCTCAATGAAGTGAGTGGAGACAATGCAGCCGGGCTCTTCCCAGAGGTGCCGGGGAAGCTGCAGCGTGGAAAATCCCACTTAGATATGAAAAAGCAAATCACATTAAGACTGGTGAACTACTGGTCAAAAACGTTGCAGACGCTCAGAATTCAGTGCAGCAAGGCCCAGAGCAACCTCGTCCTACTGCACCTGCATGCAGGGAGGGCTGGGACAACGTGACCTCCAGATGTCCCCTCTGACCCGAATTATTCTGTGAACAGCTTCAGTTATACAACAAGCGTTTACCCGTGTTATTGCATAACACAAGGGTAAGAGGACACAGTTCTCGAGTGTCTCCAACAGGCTAAGCAGCTTTCCCCTGTTGGGACTTCTGACAGTATTCATGTGTATGAATTATGATAATATTGATGGGTAATATTGACTAAGTTGTGTCGATATGTTAACGTTAGATGTTAAGGCTATAAAACTATTCAACAGTACTACAGTACACATGTGACCCCATAGACATAAGATATATTGTATTACACGTTTTGACCTACTGCTAAAAACACAGAATAAGCTAGTCTGGATGGAACTTGTTAAATCTGGTCAATTCAATCTATACTTGTAAGATCCTAATTTCCACTATAGCTTTTGCCACACAGACATTTGTTTAATTTGCCACCTTAGGAGCTAATAGCTACTACAAGCCAAAATGATCAAGTCAGCATCTTGCAGGTCTGACACCTGATTTCTTCCTGCGTGTTACTCACGGAATCACAGAATCACAGGAGGGTTGAGGTTGGAGGGGATCTCTAGAGATCATCTAGTCCAACCCCCTGCTCCAGCAGGGACACCTAGAGCACATGGCACAGGGTGGCATCCAGGCGGGTTTGGAAGATCTCCAGAGAAGGAGACTCCACAGCCTCTCTGGGCAGCCTGTTCCAGGGCTCTGGCACCCTCACAGGAAAGAAGTTCTTCCTCACATGGAGATGGAACTTCCTGTGTTTTAATTTATACCCATCACCCCTCATCCTGACACTGGCCACCACAGAGAAGAATTGGGACCATCCTCCCTACATTCTCCCCTCAGATACTCAAACATGTTGATCAGATCCCCTCTCAGCCTTCTGTTTTCCAGGCTAAACAGGCCCAGCTTGCTTAGTCTTTCCTCATATGATAGATGCTCCAGGCCCTTCATCATTTTATCGCTCTACGCTGGACCCTGTCTAGAAACTCCACGTCCCTCTTGTCCTGGGGAGCCCAGAACTGCACCCAATGCTCCAGCTACTCATGCCAAAGTTTTCACTGTTGTAATAGACATTCAAACATGGCATTAACTTTGCCATGAAAGTAACCTTGTTAAATTTTTGCTGACATAGACAAAATGGGTTAGCCTGGAAATTGTTTTTGCTCCTAAGCGATGAAGCCTTTCTGGGCAAATCCTGGCTGTCACCTCCCAGGAAAGGTAATTTAGGCAGTGGTGTTCATTTCATTTGATGAAATGATATATCTGTAAAATAAAATAAAATAAAGCCCCAAACCAGCCAGAGAATGCTCTGCTGATAAATGTTGCTGCCTTTTTTTTAAGGAAAGTTTGACATTACCGTATACTGGTAAATTTTATTTTTAGTGAATACAGAGCATGAAGTGAACTTTATAATCAAAACAAACTTAAAGAGGTACACCAGGCAGTATCACTCCGTACACCATCACTGCACTAGCACTCTACACGGTTCTATACTGAACACCTAGATTAGATAGCAGTATCACTCCGTACACCACTGCACTCTATACAGTTCTATACTGAACACCTAGATTAGATAATTTACAATTTTAAAATTAAGGCTCAGGATTTTACAGTTAAGCTTTATCAGTCTAAATAGAAGATACAGAAGAGTCAATTAAATATCACCTATGAGATAACGATGCTGCAAAATCCTATAGGGAAATTCAACCAATTCTGGCTAAAGTCCTTAGAACCATTTACTTAACCTGTTTGCTAAGGTGGTTTATGACAGGCATGTCCTTTGCAAGCTGCATCTGCCAGTGAGTTGATTTTTTCCTGCCACCTGAATAAAGCTATTTTAATGTGGACCAGCCCACAGTTTTCCAACTGACCAACTCCAGCAAGCCTTTTCTTACACCTATTCCCTCCTACATAACTGACATTTCCTCTCTCCATTTAAAGACTCACTTGTGTCTGTAAAGCAATGTAGTGACAGTGGCCAGGAAGGGCCTGTCATTCAACCTGAAAAGCGTAAATCTAAATTTGCACTTAATGGCAATTATCATTTCTGTCTTAAAAACAAGTATAGGCATTTTCAGGCAGTACTGATCAAGCAGTTATGATTTCATGATGTACTGTACAGACTGGGCACTACTTAAATGCAAACAGTGCATATATAAGATGCAGAATAATTCTGAGTATTTATTTTTCAACAGTTTCTAAATTATGATTTACTTGCAAGAAAGGAAGTGTTCCTATGATAAATCCTTGTTTCAGACAAGTATCATCCCAAGTATCCAGAAAAAAGATGCACATTTTGATAACTCTTATTATATTGTACAGTATTGTATACTATTGCATAGTGTATGTATATACTGAATTGTTTACTGGAATTAAAGCAGGGGCTATTGCTACTTAAATACTGTTTTGTAAGATAATAAATTTCACTTGTTGCAGTTCCATTCCAGCCACAGAAACACACAGTAGCAATTGGATCTTTTATTTCAAAATCAAGCCACAGCAAAACTGGCTTTTCCGTGTAAAACTTGTATTGATCAACTCCAAACAGGCAATCTGTCCACTGGAAAATACAAAAATTGAGTAAAGTCTACTCTAGCAACAGCTCTTATCATATGCCTGTTCACGAACTAAAGTGAAATTACATTTGGTTGAAGTCCTTCAGGAACAAACGAGTACAATTACGAACAAGTTCAAGAGAGTTACACCTATTTTTCAGCTTGAATTACAGGAAGTTTCTAGCCAGTCCGTACTTGAATTTAATGATGGAACTGCCCTCATAAGCAGTGCGTGGCTTCTCCATCCCAGTCAGAAGTTAGTGTTACTCTAAATCAAAACAACTCTTCTGCTAATAAGTTATTGCTCCAACTTTCTCAAGCAATGATGGTCCACCATCAAATGTTTGCTGTATGTATTTAACATAAGCTACACCCTGCTTTGATGACATGCACTTATATGTAAGAGTTGTTGAACTGGATCTGTCAAGTAGATTACTAGGTGTAGTTGTCATCAGATCCTAGATGGACTACCTTGTTAAGGATGTCATTACAAAAACACCTCTGATGGAGAATACAAATGATGTTCACACAGAAAGACCAGATTTTGGTGGTCCCATCAGCATAAATGCCATACAGTTTTTGCCTAGTGAATTTATATTTATAATAAAAAATAAGGTTACTTGATCCAATGAAATAATCACCTGAGTTAAAAGCCCCTTAATCACAACCAAGCAAAAAATCAGCTTGAATCTCCTTCCTCTGAGACATGGCATCTTCTGAGACTGGCTAAGGAGCTTCTCTTCCGAGTGAGTTATTGGAAGAGATGACTGTCCAGCATCTTGAAAAGTCGTCCCTAAACGAACTCCCATGAGTCGCTCCATCGTTGGTTAAGAGTGGCCAAAACACAAAGCAAGTAAGAAATGACATGCAAAACTGTCAAAGTTATGGAGAACAAATTTTATTGCTCCTGACACATTTATTAGTTTTACCACAAAATCAAATTTTATGGCAGGATATGAAAAGCCAAATGAAACTGGGCAACATCTGCTCTCACTGAACCCATAAAATGTTTGATCTTTGAAAATTACACCATATCAGACTGCATCTCAAGCATGTTTCTGACGGCAACATGATCTGTTCGTAAAGAATTCTCAGTTATATTGAAAATGAGAAAATATGTAATGAAACCAACCACTTGCTTAAATAACATATTCAGTTAAAATAGGTTGTTTTTACTGCAGAAGCTTTGTAAATCATTTTATTCATTTGGACTTCATTTTGGAGCCACTAGTGTGGCTCACTATGATACATTTTCCCAAATTCATAAAAGGTTAAAATCTCTTTCCTCTAACCCAGAGATTTCACTAGAAGTAAGGATTTTCTGATAAAATAAGTATAGTCTGATAATGCCCAAGACTAAGACAGAAGGACAAAGGTAAGGACCTCTTTCACATCAGGAACACTCTAATTCAACTGAAACATATCTTGTAATATTTTCCTTCTTTCCTGTCTCGAAAAGTCATCAAAAATGAACATTAAATTATCCATTGACTGCTGAGACAGACTTTTAGTTGTGACTAAGAGCAAAGAAAACAAACACGAACAAATAAATGGCCAAATTAGCCTTGCTGCTGCTTAGGAATACTAACGTTGCAGCCCCTACCCGTTAGCATCGTGCGATCCAAGATCTCTCCCCCAGCATTTCCTGGGAAGTAGGCACAATTCACTCACACCACAGCAACTACCTCCAAATTCTCAGTTAGCTTAACATTTAGTACAGTGGGAAATGTCACATATTTATCTTTGCATTTACACATGTATATAATAATGTACACACATTTGAATTCTCTCTGGCTTGCCAAACATTAGTATTTGTCTGGATTTAGCTTTGCATTTTTTATTTCATATGGAATTACACATAATTACTCTGTCTAATATATTTCAATTTGCATACTCACGGAGATGAGAGCCCCTGGCAAGATCTGGCTCCTAAAACTGGCCTGTGCACCCTTCAAAATGCACCTTATGAGTTAGCAAACGTCGACCCGCCGCCAAACAGAACTCATACTGCTTGCACGGCACTGTTTCCAAGTCTCAGTCTCCCAGACCATGTTTCAAAGTCACCAGTAAATCTTGGGTGGGTTTCTTTTCTTGCTTTATATCTGCTCTTTTATACAAGGATCTTGAATCTTGTTGTTACATAAAAGGCAAAAGTTCGGCTTACACAGTGCACATGTCCTTTCCAGCTCTGATTGTAGTGCATTAGCTACATTTCAAAGATCTCCCTTGTTCTGCTTTGCCAGTGTTTTGCATCTGATAACAAATAAATAATTCCAGATAATATATTGAATAACAAGAAAGATTAATGAACCAAAATTAAATAGTCTCTTCTTTACTGTTTCAGTTAATTTTAAAAATGCCATTAGCTGAGGCTAGACCTACAGGGTGAGTATGAAGGTTATCTATCAGGCCTTCAAATTATTGACAAAATAAAAGGAAAGCTGGGAGCTTTGAAGTGACACCCAAACTGCTGCAGTATTTAATTGATCTATCCAGAAATAAATGTACTGATTATGTTATCCTATAATCTCTGTTTTAAGAGACCAACCTTGTGTACTTAGGAAACGATACACCTTGCACAAAGGAGTCACATATATATACGTGCGTGTATGTGTGTGGTTCATGTATAAGTAAATATATGTGTGCAAATGAATATGCATATATGTAGGAGTCGTGTGTGTATATATACACGCTCTCATACGGAACACTTAAAAAGGCACCGCTGCCGATGCCCTACAGGCAAGCAAAGCTGACACATGGCGCCTTTCCCCGAAGGGCCGCAGGGGAGGAGGCAGAGCCGGGCGCGCTGCCCCGGGGCCGCCTGCGGCGCGGGGTTATCCCTCGGCGTCGGGAGCCGGGGCCGCGCAGCGGGGCCGTTGGTAATTTAAGTGCAGCCCGCGGTGTCTCCCGTGATGGGGGTGCCCGCCATGGCCGCCGAGCTGGAGCCGGCCGCCGCCGTGGGCCCTGGGCCCTGGGCCCTGGGAAATGGCGGCGGCAGCAGCGGGCGCACGCACCGCGGGCTGGAAACCTGCCCAGGTTCGGGGGAGAAATGCGAGCGCCGGGGGATCAGTTCTGCATTTTGAGCATACACCACTAGTGCTTCAAATCAGCCTTTTGGGATGATGCGCTTTTTTATTTTTATTTTTTTCATGGTGTGATATTAATTGCAGCTGGTAAGAAAACCTATCCATCAGAATAAGGACGTAAAAACACCTACTGCGGAAAGATAAATTCATGGAGAACCCTAAAGTGGAGGTTTCTATTTTGTTATTCAAAATGTATTCCTATTTCCTAATGAAAAGGTCTTAATGGAAGGAAGTGGCTTGTCTGATAAAGAAGAGTAGATGCACAACCCATGGATTTGCCAGTAAATTTTGGGCTACCGATATATTAACAACACTTAAAGAAAGCACTACGTTTTGCATACTGAGAACTACTCCCAAAAGAGAGAAACTACAAATAATCAGTTTTCTCGCAGCTTTCTGAAAATCAATTCTTTCTATTTTATAGATAAGCTAGTTTTAGTTTTGTATACGGTAGAGTCGCAATGACACTTTAACGGGAAAAAGAGAGATGAGGAGGAAGGTAAAATAACTTCATTGGATAGAAATGTGGCCCAGAGGTGGACATTTTGGTGGATGCTGATGGCAGTGTCATTGTTAGCAAAAGGCCCTACTAACAGAGGGAGAGGGAATTGGCAGCAACAGGACTTACTCTGTGTGCAGCCCATGTTATTAACATTTTGGAATCGTTTTCTGCGTTTAATTTTTGAGTGTTAAGGGGACATCTACATGTAGTAGAAAGACTTTTGTCTTTCCTCATATAAACTCTAGATCTGTTTTTCCCCTTTCATTTTGCTTAATGAGGTTTATGCAGGTGTCATCGCTTACAAATCTGTTCTCCACCTACTGAAAATGGGCAGTGGTGGGCATTGAAAAGAGAAAAGATCCATTAGAAATTTGATTACTGTGATTGAAGCCACTGAAATAGAAGTATTGATACGTATACCTTCTGTTTAAAGGAAAAATATATCTGTTGTATTGCTCCAGAGGTGAAGAACCACAGAATCACAGAATGGTTGAGGTCGGGAGGGACCTCTAGAGATCATCTAGTCCAACCCGCCTGCTCCAGCAGGGACACCTAGAGCACGTGGCACAGGGTGGCATCCAGGCGGGTTTGGAAGATCTCCAGAGAAGGAGACTCCACAGCCTCTCTGGGCAGCCTGTTCCAAGGCTCTGTCACCCTCACAGTAAGAAAGTTCTTCCTCACATGGAGATGGAACTTCCTGTGTTTCAACTTGCATCCTTATTTGCCCTTGTCCTGTCACTGGCCACCACGGAGAAGAGGTTGGCCCCATGTTCTCGTTTTGGGGAGGCTATTTTAGCCACCTTTAAAGTAAAATTCAGAGTCACAGTATTTTGGCATCTAAAAGTTCCTTTATTTCATTAGTTTTATACCACTGATCATTTAGAATTGTTCATTATCATATCTATACATTATCAGATATCAGACTACGTCTGCTGACACAGTTGGGGTGAGGAAAGGAGATGAACTTTCGTGCCCATAATTCTGCTTCCTGAGTAAAACTCTTCGTGGGTGTCTAATTAGGAAAATAATGAATTTCTGGAGTCAACTGGCTAGTGACAAAGATAACATCTTTTTAATTTGTTTATGGAAGAGCAAGTTCCAAAGTGGCTGTGCTTCACATGTTGAAATTACAAGATAGTCGCTGATAGTGATTTTTCAGGTTAAGCATTACAAACCATAAAGTGTTCAGAGGATTTTCATAGATCCTTGTTTGCTGACACTGTTCTGCATTTTAGTTTATTCATGTTCTATGGTGTCCAGTTTCTCTGTAATAATAGTAGACACTAAGGATGTATTTTCACAGAGATACTTAAGACTATATGTCGCTTATGTACTTAAAATATGGGATTGTAGTCGTGGTGATTGAATGTGATAATTGCCTTTTTGTAGTTATGTAGTTATGACTTTTGAAAAGGAAGCCTCTTATGTCTCTCTTACGTCCATGCTTCAAGCTCATTGTAAAATAAAAGGACAATGAAAATAGTAATTGCATCAGTGTTAGAATATTTAATAGCAACATACCTGAATATTGGTTTCATTTAGATATTTGTAATGTCAGTGGAAGGAGAGAACATCCCAGTTGGAGTCTTCCCTACTGCATCTACTGAGAAACAGGATCATGCTGCAAGAATTATACAGAGGTGCTGGAAAAGCTGTCTGGTAAGTCTGAAGTGCTGTTTTGTTTTTATTATATGGGTCAGTAGATACTAAACCTTTCTGTTTGCTAAATCCTTGTCTTTGCTGAGCAAAAGTGACAATGAATACTTTGCCAGGAGAGAGAATTTCTTAATGTGATCTCACCATATCTCCCATCTTCAAGAGGGACTCTGGGCTTTTAATAGATAGTTAACAGTGCACAGAAGTATATTGTGATGTATTCTGTAGATGTAAATAATACTGTATATTGCAACAGTGCACAGAGTGTGATATTTTTATATTAACTTAACCAAAAGCAAGGGAGTTTCCATCCTGACACATAAAAGTCACTGTATCTAGTGTGCAAAAAAAATATCTCCTTATATTGTGTTTTTCTCTTAGGAGCTTTTCTATTGCCTGTTGTTCGAGCCTTGAACTTTAATAATTCCCAAATTTCGTGAGGTGTACGTACTGTACACCTGAAATCCTGTAACATCTGCAATTGTAGATTTCACAGAGAATGCAGCATTGGGAGCTCCGTTAAGCAAAGCTAAACATTCTGTGATCATGAAAAATGCTTGTAGGACATTGAGGTAGGAATGGGAAAAAGCAATCATTTCTTAGGTAATGAAGGTCCTAGCAATTGAAGAAGAAATAATAAGTTAGGAATGCATACAAATCACTGTTTAAGGGAATTCATTGTGTGGAAATGCTCCTGTAGCTTTTCTGGGTTCTTGCACCGTTTCATCAAAAACTAGTGTTTCTGATGATAGGTAAAATGTACAAAATGTGACTTAATTTTTTTGTTGTTGTTAAAATGTGTCTATTTCTTATTTTAAGACTGTTTTCATGCCAGTAATTACTGTGAGTACTGTAATTGCAAGTATAAAAGATACTAAAACAACATTTATAGGATATTATTAGGATACATTCATAGGAGTTGTTGAGAAGAAAAGGTTTCTAGTATGTAATTAAAGCCTGTGTCATGACACACACACAAAAATAAGTTGAATCAGCATCAGATATGAAGTGCTATTTATGCAAACTTTAAGGGTGAGCACTGCATTTTCACCTCCCAGTAGAATTCTATTCAGTATGGGATCACCTCTCATATTCCTTATTCTGTTGTTTATTGATACATAATTCTATTTTCTGCATGTGCTCTAGTGAAAGGCCTCTTGAAGATGCTTGTGCGTGAACCTGTTCTGGGTGAGCTTGGGTCTCTCCCTTCAGCTTTACCCTGAGTTCTCCCTTCTTCCATTTTCCACAGATTTCTGTGTATGTCCTTTTTTTTTCCGTTTTCTTTTTTTTTTTTTCTTCAGGCTCTAAGGTCTGTCACCATCGTCTGCTTCTGTTTTATTTTCTGAGCCCAGGGTCGTCTCCTCTTACATCATTCTACTCTACTGTCTATTCGTGATTTTTTTATCCTTTTCACCTCTGAAGTTTGCAGTCTAGCTCTTCATTCCTTCCCCCAAAACAAAGTGATTTCATCACTCTTCAGACTTTGTAAGAACACCTGTACTGGATGATTTGAGCTGTAGGTGAACGCGCGTTCTGTCTCCAACAGTAGTCAGAAGAGGATATCTAAAGAAAAAAATAAGAAGATGTCAAGAAATGGATATAGTATCTATATATTTAGCAGCCCTCACTGGATATCTTTCTTGTGAGCTTCTCTGTTTTTACCTTTGTTATCCTGTACTTGGAGATCATTCTTCTGTGAGGAGGGACCAGTCTGTCTTGCCCTGTCATGGCCAGCTGATGACTCTAAGGCATCCAGTGTGGCTGTATCCAGAGGTGTCATTACTTGGGCAGCTGCATTCTCTGTAAGCAATGTCCTACCTTGCTGTTGATAATTGTGAGGCAGAATGGACCGAGTAGGTGTCCTCTAGGCAACTATCTGGAATTATCTACTCAACCTTTTACTTTGGGTCTTTATTTTTTAATTAACTTTTTATATATATATTGATTCCATGGCAGATCTCAGTGTCCTGACTGAATTACAAAATACTATCTTTATTGGCATTATATCCAGTGTTATAAACTCGCTGTCAAGCAGCAAGGAAGAGAAGAAAATAATCTGGAAGCTCAGATCCCTTACCAAACTTTTTGTATTGCAGTGTTCCAGGACATTGTTGCTCTCCTACCGATCATGGAATCATAGAATGCTTAAGG
>NW_010583007.1:3872-14542 GCF_000705375.1 Tinamus guttatus
GCGTCACCGGCGGCCGCTCGGCCACATGGCCGGGAGCCTTCTTGTGAGCCCCGTGGTCACCAAGCAGAGCGTGAAGGCACCCTGGCTCCACTCGGCCTGCAGCTGCACGGTCAGGACGCCCTGGGAGATGCCTCCAACCCATCCTGGGTCTATCCGCTCACTCTCTTCACTGTTCCCAGCACGTATCAGGGCCAAATGGAAAATCTCAGTTGAATCAAAAACCGTCTAGGGATCTTTTGCTTCAAAGTCAAAGATCAAAAAAGCGTGTGTCTGTAGCTGATCTGGACAAATTCCAATTCTTCATTTTGACAGAGAAACTGAAAAATAAATTATTCCCACAGGCCTAATCCAAACTGCCGTCTTGTATCTAAAATAACAACTCTGACTTCAGAATATTTCCAGAAGATCATCACATTAGTCTACTTATTGTAAGATTCTTTCATTTAGTCATTTTTTTCTATTTTTTTTTTATCAGCACGTCTAGGGAGGAATGCCTCATTTATTACTACAATGGTATCATCCTCCTCCAAATCCTGATTCTCCTTCTTCTCCTTCCAGTACTCTGTCTACATAAGACTAATTACCTGACATGATGGGAGTGGGTGGTGGTAAGGAATCTCTGCTCCTCTCCATTAAACAACTCCAGCTTTTAGAATGAATTAATGCTCCCTTTTGTATGTTTGTGGAAAAGGAGATAGCGCTGTATTACACTAAATTGTGATTTAGTCAGAACAGTGAGCATAAGAAAACGATGGCATGATTCCCCGTTCTTAATGTTTTGGTGATCTTCTTTATGAGATTGGGTTGACGTAATTCAGCCATGCGATGTCATAACCTTTGCTACCTCACACCTTTGGCACAGCAACTAATCAGTGGTAAAAGAACAGAATACAAGTCCTGCTTATATAAGTCTTGGCAAATTTTGCATTTAAAGCCTCAACAGTAAAACACCTGTGCTCTGCTTTGGTATCGTGAAACTTGAGCTGAGGCTGACAAATCAATCAAGAACAAGGTAGATAAATGCATTGAGCCCTGAAGCTTGTCAAGCTTGGGCTTTCGAAGGCAGTCCCCAGAGGTGGGGGGCCTCTGCCAGCATGGCATCTGGACATGGTCATTCGAGCTGTGAGGACTACGTGAGAAAGACTGACCCATAATTCAAGGATGGGACACTGTGAGAGAAGCAATTGTGGCTAACCAGGTCCAGGACCATTTCAGCTATTGAGGTTCACAGTCAACAGAAAGAGATATTGAGTCCTTAACGCTTCATCTTGGCAAGCAGCTGTCAAGCAAAAGATGTGTCAGCTTGGCCTTTCTTACCAAGGATTCTTCCAAATTAAACAAGATCATGGCTATTGCTAGAACAGAGGAGAAAGCTGCTTTTTGCAAGGAGCCCTGTACAACACAAGATCACTAACCAAAAGGATAGGTGGAGTTTCAAATCTGCAGCTCCTACATGGCTCTAGGATCTCCTCGCAGCAGCTGGTAGAAATGTTGCGCTAAAGGAAAGACTCAAGAGGAGGCAGAGGCTGAGGCTCTACACTGAAGTTAACCGTGAGTCAGCAATGTGCCTTCGTGGCCAAGAAGGCCAATGGGATCCTGGCCTGCATCAGGAGGAGCATTGCCAGCAGGTTGAGGGAGGGGATCCTGCCCCTCTACTCAGCTCTGGTGAGGCCGCATCTGGAGTACTGGGTGCAGTTCTGGGCCCCCCAGTACAAGAAGGACAGTGAGCTTCTAGAGAGGGTGCTGCTTAGAGCCGCAAAGATGATTAGGGGACTGGAGCATCTATCGTATGAGGAAAGATTAAGTGAGCTGGGGCTGTTTAGTCTGGAGAAGAGAAGACTGAGAGGAGATTTGATCAACATGTTTAAGTACCTGAGGGGAGAATGTAGGGAGGATGCTGCCAGGCTCTTCACCGTGGTGGCCGGTGACTGGCCAAGGGGTAACAGGTACAAGTTGAAACACAGGAAGCTCCATCTCCATATGAGGAAGAACTTCTTTACTGTGAGGGTGACAGAGCCCTGGAACAGGCTGCCCAGAGAGGTTGTGGAGTCTCCTTCTCTGGAGATCTTTCAAAACCACCTGGATGCCACCCTGTGCCCCGTGCTCTAGGTGTCCCTGCTGGAGCAGGGGAGTTGGACCAGATGATCTCGAGAGGTCCCTTCCAACCTCAACCATTCTGTGAGTCTGTAATCCTGACTTATACTCATCTGACAAAATGCACTGATTTCCATCACTGCCCCAGTGAAAAGGTCTGGGTTGCCTGGATGAGACCTTGCAGCATAGACAGCGTCTGGTCTTCTAGACCCCCTCCCACTCCTCCTGCTCCCCCTAACTCCTGCTGGGGGACTACACTCTGCCAGAACCTGGGAGCACTGGGGGCGCTGGAGGTGCTGCCCCTGCTCTCTGCTCTGCTGTTCTCGGAGATGCCATTGGCAGCAGCTCAGAGGAGCAGATACAGGACATACCGCGCTGTGCGAGCCCGGCGGTGGGGAGCGCCCTTGCTGGGGGGAGTAGGCTGGATACGCGTGGGGACTGCGAGAGGACCAGGCAAGCTCCATGAAGATGAAACCTCCTTCCCAACTCTAATAAATGTCTGCTGGACCCGTGTAAACTCTGCTGGTTTAGACACTTGGCCAGACTTGTTTTGCCTAACTCTCTCCCTGCTCACCCTCGAAGAACAAGCTACATGCCCATTCCTCATAAGAACACTGTAAAATTCCAAGTTCCTGGAAACAAGGGAGTGCAAAAACAACTTCATTTTTTTTTACAGTGATATTCCTTCTTTGAGGTTCCTTCTGCTAAAAAAAAAGCAGCCTTTGGCAAGGAAAAATCTTTATTTGGCAAGGGAAAAAAAAAAAAAAGATTTATCAATGCCTTCAGGTTACTTTTTTCCTTGATAACTGTAGCTGTTTTGGTCTCAAAGTGTTTTTTTACGGATGTTGTTTGCCCAAATTCAGTCCTACTAAAAACCTTTGGAATTCAAATAAACTGCATTGCAGTGCATATCCTGGCAGGTTCCCAGTGCAAGGAAGTTCAAACTAGTGTTTCATTTAGTCAGTTACAAGCCAGAGGGACATCTCAGTAGTCAAGAATAATGATCCAGTTGCTACATAGCAAGGCCCTATAAGTTTCTTGCCTGTCACATTACTGGAGTCACATTATTACTCTGTAATGGGACCCAGAAAACATGACAAAATGCACATATTGGTTTTCAGAGCTTAGAGGCTTTGAACCTCTGATATTTAACTCCTGGAATTGTCAGTGTATCTACTACACATCTGGAAGAAAGATAAAAGATTTTCAACCTTTAGGGTGATTTAAAATATTTGCAGTTATTTGTGGTTGCAGATCTTAAAGACATTATTGCAAAAAAAAGAGTTGACCAGACATGACTATTCGTTATGTAGATATACATGAAGATAAAATATTCTCTTCCCAAAAGTTGACTTTATATATTTTTTCAATTCAAAGGTTCTTAAAGAAAGAGCTGTACGACATGTGATATGATGAATATAAAGCAAAAAAAAAAAAAAGAGTCACATCTATCAAACCCATTGCAAACCCAGGACATTCAACACTAGCTCTAAAGGGGGTTCCTGCCCAGGGCTACCCTCCACTCAGTTTACCTGTGAGATCTAGCTGCCTTCTAGCTCTTCACACACTTAATTCTTCTGCAGTCCTTAATACTTCAATGTTTGCATATTCCCTTCTTCTTCAAACAGAGCCCTCCCAAGCAAACATCAAGGAGCCTGATTGCCTAAATCTTCATGTCAGCCTTAAGATTGGAAACAATACTGGTGTTGAGCAAGCCGGCTCCCAAAACATCGAGGAGCTGCGTCGGGTTTCTTCATGAATGGCTTTCCTGTCAGCAGCGCTGTGAGGAGGGCCAGGCTTTCTGCCCCGAGCCCTGGCTAGCGCCCTGCAACAGCTGGGCATTTCTGTTAAAGTGCTCCACAGCAGGCGCTGCTGACATTCCACTGTTAGGACTCGTCGCCTGGTGAAGATTTCCCCAAACACGAGGGAACCGTCTCTCCTGGGTCGGCAGTCTCGGACAGCGCGGCAGTGGCACGAGGGGACAGGGCTGATCCCACAGTCATCGTGGAGACACCTCAGGGAGCCGGGAGCTCTGCAGGCACGGCGGGTACCCGGAGGAAACCATCGGCGTGGGGAGCCAGGAGAAGGAGGTGATGCTTCCCTGGAGCGTGGGATCGCCGGAGCTGGGAAGCTCTGCTGCTGCTCCCTGAGGAGAATGGTTTTGCTAATAAGTGTTTGCTCTTCATACTTGAAGCAGGAGTTTGGAAAAAACACAGGGCCAGCTTGGCAAAGCTCTTCTGTGTTTTTTATTTCATTCAGGGAGTTTTATCCTTTGGCTTTGCATTAATGAAATTCTTCTAATATTTTTTTTTGAGATATCTGAACAGGGAGTGTGGATTACAGACCGCCAGGAACCTTGTGCCACAAAGGGAACTTGGGGCTCAGCCTAGCAGGATGGGCAGCTAGCAATGCTTTGAGCGCGGTGCTGCTGCAGGAGTCACCTCTTGTTTCTCATTCTGTTCGGAACTGCGAACAAACTGGACTTCAAGGTGCATTTGCAAAAGGTCTTCTCCAGCTCTCCTGTACACCTTCTCCAGCTTCTCCATGGCACCCATCTACCTACCCTCTCCAGCATCACTGCTTTGTCCTCCCGGTTTTCCTCTCCCTACTCACATTGCCTCCATTTTCTGCTTTCCTCCCGGCTCCTCAGGTGATATCATCTCACCACTTCCCCATCATTATTGTTTTCTTTTGCCTCCTTTTTCTCTCTCACACCTTTCGATCAGGTGGTACCTGGTCTCTGCTTAAGCCTCTTCTCTTTCACAAGGTCCTCAAACCTCAAGTTTCTGACTCTTACTGAACAGATTGATTTTTTTCCTTGCATCCTCCCTTCCTCTATCCCCAGCCAGGAAAGCGAAAGAATTGTACTATGGCCTGTATACATCAGGACCCTCAAAGAAATTTATTAGAATTCATGAAAAGAAGTGAAGTGAAACTGGCTGAATAACATCAACTAGACAGAGGTCACTTTCACCCCAACCGAGAACATTCGTGTAGAGATATAAAGGGGTTTAACTAATCCCCTTCACATCTATGCTTCTAGGTAGTGCAGACATACCCCCAAGTACACACCTTTAGAAGAGCCCTCACTGTACTTTTCTCCTGCTGTACAAGAGGCAGAAGAACAAGCCATCGGTCTCAGTGGCGCTCTGTGGCACCAGAATCGATAAGGTGCAGCTGCCTGAGAGCCAAGGCTGCCCCTCAAGCAGAACGGCACACAGGACTGGCATGGGTTGTTCCAACATGAGGAGAGGAGACGGCCTGGAGGGGAAATGCTGCTGCAGGGAAGATGCGGAACTCGGCATTTCCTCATACCTGGGAGGACATACTTGGCACAGAGGTTATGAAAATAAAGGATAATTGGCTCTTTTCTGGGGAAGTGGGTACAGAGGTAATTTTGATGCAAATGCTTTTCAGAACCCAAATTTCCCCGTGAGAATCTTAGCATTTAAACACATTTTAAGAACTAAGAATAACACTTTGTTTGTCCACTGCATTTCAGATGTTTTTCAAAAACTTCCTGAGCAAATGAGTTTGTGGTATTAACCTCATACTTATCGTGGTTAACTTTTGATAAATGTCAATACTGCCATGAGCCTATTTGCTACTTTTAAGTCTGCAAAAGATTCAATAGGCTGAATTTTTGGCCACCTCACTTTGCTGTTTGCCTGAGTGGTTGATGAATAATGGTGTAAAACTAAGAACTGGTAACAATTTTGCCAGTGCCTACATGGTTAACTGAAGAAACGTATTTCAATCTCAACACTAAGGTGATGTCAAAGTGATCCATGAGAGCCAGGCACCTTTCATGGTATCTTTAAACTACAGAAGCGGGTATTTAGACATAGAGCAAACAGGAACTAGAAGAACTCTGCCCATAGAACCGTAGAATCGTTATGGCTGGAAAAGACCTTCGAGATCATCGAATCCAACTGTAAGCCCCTCAACACCATGTTCCTCAGTGCCTCACCTACACGTTTCTTGAAGGCTGCCAGGGACGGTGACTCCACCACTTCTCTGGGCAGCCTGTTCCAGTGCTTCAACACTCTTTCCATGCAGAACTTTTTCCTAATATCCAACCTGAACCTCCCCAGTGCAACTCAAGTAGTTTGAGAACTACTCAAACTCTCTAACGGGGCAATTGAATATGAAAGTGTCACCTCTAGTTCAATAAATCCCTCAGTCAGAAACCACTGGCAGACAGATGGCTGCTCAGACTTGATGACCACTCACTATGCATTTGTTCTATTCTTATACTCTTTCCTTTGGCCGTTATGGAAGGCAGGACCTAGGCAAAAGTGTGGTGCAACCAAGGACAGACATTTGTGTGGCTTGATGTGGGCTGTCACTAGGCAGAGCAGCCTCTGGTCACACAGTTTCAGTAGGGATGTCACAAACGGAGGAGGCATCAACACCTCATCACACCCATGTCCTGAGCCTTTTCTCAGAGCTGTTCTATACACCCTAAATGATTTTGCACCAAAGATGTATGAATCCCAGCTGTGTGCCTCTGGGCTGGAAAAAAACCACCACAAACAAGGGCTGTTATGACTGACACCCCCCTTGCATCATTCAGAGAAGGCAGTTTCCCTTCCTCACTGTCTTGGTCAACACTGAGAAAAGCTTAGGCAGATACTTTGGTTTTAATCAAGTACTGTTCAGTGTGAAATCTTAGTCCTGAGTAAGTCCCTAGAGGAGTTAGCCAGAACTAGTCAACTTCCAGTTAATTTCCTAAACTTGAGCCAGCAACTGAGATCTGAGCAGACTAAAGCAACTTTTCGTGTCTAAGCAGAAAGCATTTAGAAAACTCTTTTTTTATAGAGACCGTTGCTGCATAGCATCCAAGTGACACAGGTCACCACAGGCACCTCAGTCCCATCCCCGTTACTCTGTCGTGGCCTCATGGCTGTCACACACACCCAAAAGGATTTCCTCTTCAAAGTAAGGAGGAGAGAGGAGAGGCTTCAAGCCCTTGAATCCAAACATCTTTGTAAAAAATATCTGCCTATTCTAGTTTGGTTGTAGGACATAAGCCCCACCTTCTGGTGAATGGGTAAGTTGCAGGAAAAGAGCTATATTAAAAGATGTTGAATAATAATGGTTAAATGTTGAGAATGCATTAGTATTAAGGCAGAAAAATATCTTTATTACACTTGAAATATTTTAGGAAAATGCACTGATCTTCATCAAATTGTCAACAAAAGGGTTTCAGGTGGCTTTGTATGTTCCATTTCAAGTAGTTTTATTATGCTACATTCTATCATCCTCATGTGGTATAAACAGTTATACCATAAAATAAACTTTATGTTTCAAATATTCCTAAGCAAAACAGTTTGGAATACCTTGTTGCACAAAACCTTTCAGTATTATGATTTTTAATTTTGTTGAAGTGAATAAAAATACAATTTGAAATGTTAAAGTTTCTCTGAGGACAGCAGATGCTTCTCAGGCAACACTGCAGAGCGCTGTGGTGAGAACAACGGGCTGCTCATGGCTCACTTCATCATTTCTTTCCCCCACAGTGGAGGAGGTGCAGAGGCCAGCAGATATTGCTGGTATGGGTACAGCAACATCTGCATCGCTGACTTCCTTGGGTGCTGTTCAGGAACATAGGGAATCAAAGCAGAGAAGCAGGTGTCGTTGGCAGAGATATGGGCAGCAGGCTGAAGGCCTCAAATAAGCACTTGAACTTCTCCTCCTGGACCATCACCTGGGGTCCTCCTCTCCCCAGGTGTGATGGAGGGACCCACACCCTGCTGACAGCTTCTCCCTGTGCCCCCAGCCCAGTCTGGTGCTCCTGCAAACACCTGGATCCCTCCCTACACCTCTCAGAGCAGAGGGGTCCTGGACACCTCTGCCTCTTGCCACAGCTTCCCCTTCCCAGCGTGTGGTGGCACTCGGGTATGTCCAGAGAAGGTGCAGGGCTGCCAGGGCCCTCCGCTGGTGCCCTCCAGTAGGGATGTAGCACCACAGGGTCTTGGACAGCACTGCTATTGAGGATGGCCAGCTGTAGAGAGGGCAGAAGGAAGCACCTGCTCATGAATATGTCAAAAATTGCATTTGTTCAGTGAAGAAAATGAAAGAGGAGGAGGAAGAGAGGGAGAAGAAAGGAGAGGAGATGGAGGAAGGGGAGAAGCACAAAGCGAAGGATGAAATGGAAGAGGAAAATGAAGAGAATGAAAGAAAGAGAAGTCTCTTTTACTGTGATCGATCCCCAAGTGGAACAATTCAAGATAAATCGCAAACGGGTTTCTACAAGAGTGGAAGGTGTCCCAGTACGCGCAGGCATGACCTTGGCAGATACCACAGAAGACCTCTTACCCCATGTTGTCTGTTGCTGGGGCCGCACCCATGACACCTTACACCCTTGCCAGTTGCCTGCTCAGTCACAGTTCTTAAACAGTGTGGCAGCAGAGGGCGGAGGTCAGAGCGCTTCTCTGCCTCTGCAGAGCTGACCACTGGAGGAGGAGGAAATGGGAGCAGGAGCAAAAGAGGGGCTCGGGTGAAGGTTCCCCAGCCGCTTTCTCCCAGCCCCAAGCTAGGGCACAGCATCAGGGGTCAGACCTGCAGGACCACGCAGCCCTCGCGGCGCCTGGGGTACAGCCCAGGCCTTGCTGCTGGCCGAACGGGCAAGGGAACGCAGGTGGATGTGGGAGCCACCTCAGCATCAATGTCCAGTGCTCCTCTGCAGAGACTGTCACCCTGCTCCTGTAGCGGGGACCCAGGCTTCCAGCTGGCAAGAGGCTGCAACTCACTTGGCAACATCACCACAGACCGTGGCGGTCGGTTCTTCACAGCTCTCTGCAAAGCTCCTTAGCAAATGGATGGTACAAAGTGGGGAGGAGTTGCCTAAAACTGTGACCCAGCACCCTTCCCCCCCACTCTTGCTCTTGGTTGATCTTCCAGTCCTTCAAGTCCAAGGAGCCAAGGTGCTTGGGCAAGACCAAAATGTAGACAGACCTCACAGAAGATTTTACAGAGAACTTTTGTCTTTTTCTCCATCTCTGTCTGCCAGGACTTACCTCATCAGCCCATATTCTCTCAGGACGTCCCTTCACACAGGTCACCTCTCGCCCGGACACGTGCTTAGGAGGCTCCTGGCGCCTGCATCCCGCAGGGGCTGTACATCCCTTTCCCCACAGCTCACACCTGCACTGGGGGGACCACAGCCTTGCTGCAAAGGAGAAAATCCGTGGCCCGGCAGCTCCCCCAGCTTGCCCAGCACGGCACCCTGCCTTTGAACATCACAGTGTGCCCAAATTTCTGCCATTTGAAAGAGTGGGCAGAAGAACAGCTGAGTTCACAGAATCACCAAACAGCTGGGGTGGAGGGGACCGCTAGCAATCACCTGGTCCAGTCAGGGCCCACCCACGGCAAGCAGCCAGCTGGAGCAGGCTGCCCAGCACCGCATCCAGACAGCGATGGAGCAGCTCCAAGCATGGAGACTCCACAGCCTCCCACTAGGCAACCTGTGCCAGAGCTCCGTTGCACTCACAGCAAAAAAAGAAATGGTTCTTAGACTCAGGGGGAATTGACTGTACTTTAGCTTGGGCCCCTCACGTCTCATCCTCTCACAGGGCACCACTGAAAACACCTCGGCTCCATCTTTATGCTCTCCCTTCACATACAGAGATGCATCCATTTGCTTCAGCAGCTCTGTGTCCCTCTTGTCCTAGGGAGCCCAGCACTGCAGCCAGAGCTCCCTCTGCACCCTCCCCAGCGCTGAGCAGAGGGCATCATCTCCTTGACCTGCTGCAGTAACACAGCCCAGGGCACTGCTGCCCTTCTCTGCCATGTGGGCACCCTGCTCATGGCCAAGCTGGGGTCCCTGGGACTCGCTGCAAAGGGAAAAGGGGGAAAAAAAAAAGAAAGAAAAAAGGAAAAAGAAATGACACAAGGAGAAAAATGCCAATAGGAAAGAAGGGTAAAGGGCAAAAGGATAGACACTAAGAGAAAGACAAAAAGGGAAAAAGGAAAAATGAGAAACAATAAAGAAGTGAAAAGAAATAAATTAAAAAAGATGACATGAAAGAAGAGAGGAAAACCGGGAAGACAAAGTGTTAAAAGGAAAATTAAAAAAAAAGAATTTTTTTTTAAAAAAAGGCATTATTAAAGGTATTAAAAGCCAAGATATTTTAGAGTTTTAGGGCACTGGAGCAGTCAACTTGCACTATGCTAAATAATCATCCTACAGAATAAATGCTAATTGCAAGACATGCCTTATAAGCAGCAACAAGCTTCCCTCAGCCTTTCCCCAAACACAGCTTTGGTAAGCAAGTGTCAGCCAGCTAGGCTTAAGAAAATGCCATATTTAGCATATATGAGACTTAGATTTAGAAAGGGCGCATAGAAACATGTATGTATAATCACTCCTTTTCAAACAGATCCTATTCTGATAAGCCAATTACCAGATTAGAAATGCCCAGATTTATTTTCCGTATTTTTTTAAAAAATTTAAAAACAGTCATACAATGAAGAGAAACGCACTGTCCCAAAGCAGACGTTTTCCAGAACAGCTCCCCCGAGAGTCCTTTGCTGCGCGCCAAGGAGCACGGGCAGGCACCGCCGAGAGAGGC
>NW_010583007.1:18506-30051 GCF_000705375.1 Tinamus guttatus
GCTGGGCGGCCCCTGCAGCGCGGACGGTGCTGCGGCCGCAGGGACAGGGACGGGCACCCTCCGCTTCCAGGTACACCCGAGCTTTTAAGCTTTGCCCTGGGTCTTTCTGTCGCAGGCATGAATAACACCCAGTTTCCTCAATAGGCCACATTACTCACACGGTTTTCTGAAAGACCCCATTAAATTAAACCCTTTCCATTAAAAAAAAAAAAAATTTTTTTTTTCCTTAAGTGGGCTCATTTTCTTTCTTTCTTCAGGATTTTGATTCTGCTCCAGTGAAAAAATAAGCCCTAACATCTCAACCACTTGTAGTCTTCAGGACTGAACCTGAGGCGGACAAGACATAGTCAGTAGAAGCATGTTAAGTTTTAAACATTGCTTTCTAGACCACTTGCTATAATTATTGCTTTGAAGCTATGATTTTACGGTGTGCAAATATGCAACAAATTTTGAAAGGCTCTCAAAAGATTGTCCCATGGCCAAAGCTGTAAGATAGAAGAATAAATAATCAATAAATAGGAAAATAAACAATACTGGGTATCCTACCATCCAGAGCATGCACTGCAAGCTGCCTTCTGTGCATTGAAAATCCTTTCTGGAGAAGACAGTCATATTATTTTAAATTGACCTGCCTCTGGAATTTTTATTTCCTTACATGTGAATTTCCCTGATGAAAAGTAACTTTTGCCTGGGGCTCAGGACAGGTATCACTCAGTTTTGGGCAGCGACGTGCTTCAGATTTGACATGTCACGATGCCCCAAGACTTGGGACAGGATGTGGCACAGAGTGATTTGCAGCTTACCGGACACTGGCTTAACTGGAAATTTGAAAATCTTTCTGACTTCTGTAAGTGAAAATGATAACTTTTTTTTTTAATGTCAGCTTCAAAAATTTCAGGATTTTTCATATTGTCTTCATTGCATCATAAACTGCCAAGACTTATAGGTCAAGCTATATTAAAACTCTCCAAATTATTTCTGAAATGATGTTTTCTAGACCACGCTCTTACTGTGTGCGGGCAAAGTGAAAACGTGCAGGTCTGAATGGCGTCGACCAGTCCCGTGTTCGACCCTTCCTCGGCACAGTGGGTAAATCTGCAGCTCTCCTTTGCCGAGGAGCAGCTCACAGGGGGCAAAGATCCCTTCCAATGGCTCCATGCTCCAGTGTTTCCCCGGGAATACCACCGTGTCACAGGATCCCTTCTCCTGCACACCGCGGAGGGCCAGCTCTGTGCCATGGGTGTGCGCTCGGGTTTACCCAGCTTCCCTTCGAAGGTGGTGGATCATTTCCCCGCGCGGAGCAGGAGGCAGCACCACGCAGAGTCGCAGCAGGGTCACTAGCCCGCACTTGCAGCAGGGCTCTCGCATAAGGTGACCCGAGGAGAGCAGAGCAAAGCGGCGAAGCAGCAGCTCTGCCGAGAGCCCCTTGGGGCCTGCGCGCAGCAGCCGCCCCGGCTGGTCAGAGCGAGCGGCCATCCCTTTGGAAATACGGCCCCCCGGCTGATATCGTTAGCTACTGCCTCAGGCTGAAACGGAGCCAACAGCCTCGCAGGTGGATTGAAACTGCTCGTGCCCGTGTACACTGCTGTGACGCAAAGGTTTGTTCTCCTCATGTTTCAGGAATAAAATGGCGTAGAGGCAGTAAAGGCAACAAAACCCAGGGAGGCTATGAGATTATCCAAGACGCAGATATTCTGCCCACCTTTTTCTGGGTAATTTTGTGCCATTCATCCCAGACGAAGTGTTGCAACTAATACAGAGCTGAGGGAAAAATAGATTTGTGTTCAGTACGTAATAGAGAAGCAGGGATTATAATACATAAATCTTTAAATAACATCTAGGGAAGATACCAGAGGTGTTTACTAGCCTAAATTAGAAGAAATTGATTTGACCAATGTGTCATATTACTGTCTTTCTGTGTACAGAGGAAGGTTAGGACACAGGAGGTGACTTTCACATTTTAAATCTGAGTTGGGAAGCTGCATCTGTTCCTTTTTTATCTTTTTTTTTGTAAGTATTACTTTTAAAATACTGGAGTTTTCTTTGTTGTTTTGTTTTTTGTTTTGTTTTGTTCTTGTTTTGTTTTGTTTTTCTAGAACAGTAATTAGTGTTCTCTGCAGAGGAGCCTATCTTAACTAATCTTTTCCCCCAGTCACTTCCACTCTGCACACATGTGCACAAGTATTTATCATTTCACCTCTCTCTACACTGAGAACAGTAGTGTCATGATCCCTATTTTGGCAGAACTCTAACATCTGTATTTTGCACAGCACAAGATGCATCTATAAACACACAGCAAGTCTGTAGATAAGAGTTAAAAGAGCCGGGGAAGCGTGGAGATAGAGATGGGAAGCAGCCACCAAGTGACCTACTCCGTGCTTTGATCGTGCTTTGCATTAATTCATGTTCCAGCATTTCAGTCTGTGGATTGCTAGCAGGCAGCAAAGGGAAAGGGGAGCAGCAGTGGATATTCAAGAACTTATCAGAATTACTGAAGAAAAAACGTAACTGTTTGTTCCATGCATGTCTAGGAAAAGGCACATCAGTAACTGTCAGTTAACCACTTATTTCTCAACCTGGCTTGGAACTTCCTAGTTTGAAATGAGAAAGGCACATAACCCTCTTGTGTTTACTATAAAATTAAAACGTAGGTTTTCAGTAATAAGCCTATATAATGTACCCTACTTTCAGCTTTATCACGTTAATTCTGTTTATTAAATTTAAGATAGATACATCACGCTTTTTCACAATGTCAAGCCCCATAAAGAAATACATATGTTAAAAATACAGTTCTTGATAACTCAAGAGCTTCCTGTTTACTGGTGTCATGCTTGGGAGTCTTATTTGTCACAGGCTGAAAATTGTGGAATGTACCAGGTCTTCAGAATAAAAAAGTAAACCTGGATTGTTAAAACTTGGCAAGGAATAAGCTGCTGAAAACAAGGTATTTATAATCAAGATTGGGCAATATTAGTAATGGACAATGATATCAACCCCACCTGTGCATTTTGCCATGTAACTTGTAAGACAAATTGTTGATTTTGAAACAAAAACATACGGAAGGAGTAGAACAGAAAGATTTTATCTATTTTAAATTATTATAATTTTCCACACCTCCTCTCACCATGCAGACTGAGAAACGTTTAACTGGACAAAACCCAAAAAATGCAATGCAAAGTATTCTCAGACCAAGACACTAACAAATTACCTAAGCCTGGAAAATCTTAAGCAAGCCTTTACAATCATTTTTGTTGTTTCATATATTTTTTTTCCCTTTTTTGCATTTCAGTCTTCCAGGTTTCACACTTAGTTCACACAAGTGCTTTCCCCCATCAATATGATGTTGGGATGTATTTATTTTTAAAAAAATAATGAATGAGATTTTCACATGCTCCAATAGTCACGGGGACAGAAGCTTTAAGAAAAGCACCAATTACTGTGACAACTGTCAACACTGGGGTTGTAATCTAAAGACCTAGACATAAAGATTCATTTTTTAAACAAGAAGTATGGGATATGAGTTCTCAAAAATAGAGAGAGCAAAGTAGTGGCCGGTCTGCTTAGTGTGTTCTTAGCTTTCAGCTGCAAAAGTGGTCTAGAAATTCTGTCACTGGGCATCAAGAGTTAGATATTTCAAATGCTAAGACCACTGGTAACAGTCATTCATATTTGGCACCTCACAAACATCAAGACTGAAGGACAGGGAAAGATTAATGTTAGTTCCGGATGTGCCAGAAGACAGTCAGCATTCCAAGAACAGAATGGGATAGAAACTCCCATGACAAGGTGTATATCAATTTGTAATCGCCTTTACTTGGCATGCTAACATGATAAAGTATTTCTACTCAATCCATGTGGCACTCTAAAAGAAAATTAAAGAAATTACATCCGACTACAATTAGATCAAATTGTCAGTTGATTTATATAAAAATGGGATGAATGCACAGTAGTAGTAATAAGATAATGCTGTTGGAAAGAAAACTAAATCTGCTTTAGTTAAAGGCCCAGAAGCACTGCCCAGGCTAATCACACGATAGCTTTTTTTCTCACTGTACTTACTGTCCTGTGTATAGATCAGATCTTTCTCCTTTAAAAGGTATGTGCCCTAGCTCACATAAGTAACTACACCGAGCACAAGGGATCCACAATCTTTTCCATATCTCAGCACGTGAAAAGGGTAATGTGACTGACTCTGCTGCAGGACTGACTGGTGCTGTGAGTGGAGAGCAGGCTCGGGCAGACGCCGAGTCACAAACTTGCTGCGTAACTGAGAGGGTCGAAGGAGCTTGCCCAGTGACTCAGGCCGCAGGGCACGTTCCCCGGGGCGCGTGCACCTGCGCTTTGGAGCAGCAAGGATTGTTCACTGCAGTTTGGATCAGCTCGATGGTACCCATGGAATGTACCCTTCGGCAATGCTCTTCTGGACAGTTTTCTCTTCCATAATCCATGATATCTTGTTAAGAATGTTTTCCTTTGTACAAGAAAACAAACAAACAAACAAAAATGCCTTTTCATTGAGTGATGGAGGTTTGTCCAAATCTCCATTAATCAAAGAAATAGTACCATGTAACTCTGCCTTAAAAAAGCTAGCCATAAACATAGAGAAAAAATAGTTTTGTGGGCAGCAGTCTACTATATGAGTATCGTAGCTAACTTTGTAAAACGCATTTGGAATTGTAAGAGTTTTTCAGCTGAGGACTTTGTAGTATCCTGTGAGCACTAAATCTTCACAGCTTTACTCAGAAGGTAATATTAGCCTTACTGGAGATGAGGAGGCTGGCGGAAGCAGCAATGAAACTAATCGCCCAAAGCGCCCGGGTGGCGGAGCCGGCTCCTCCACTGTGCTAAGCACCCAGCTCTGCCTCCAACCCCCGTGAAGGGATTTGAAGATCTCTGTGAAGATCTGAGTCAGTACAGTTAAATGTTCAAGCTCAGCACGTCATATCTTGACGAAACTTGCTTCTGACTGATTGTAACGGTTCGCTTTGAGTAAGCTAGCCCTTCGGAAAGTTTCATTGTTGGTTAAGCTTCTGTTTCCTCCTACGTTCTTGAGCAGACTCTGAGCTGAGCCTGCACCAACATTCATAGCTTTCTCACACTTTTCACGTGGTAACCTGTAGAGCTTCACTGAAAGCTGCATTTTGAGTTGTTTGCAAAGATTGTCTAATTGCAACAAGTTCTAACACGGTTACAGAAATCTGAAAATTGTCGCTTTATTGCCTGGAAATGTAACTTTGATTGCCCAGCATAGGGGCTAATGTTCAAAGCACTTTTGCAGCACGCTGCATGCAAATGGCAACTTGTGTATGTTGGCACTGACAGTACATTTTCAGCAGCTAGCATGCAACCTCCGTCTCAGAAATCCCATCACCAGCAGCTATTAGGGGCTGCATCAATACAGAGATCACATTGTTTAGCCTGATTCTTAAGCTTTTCTCCTGAATGTTGTTAAAGGCTCATGAAAGATATACATACTTTGGGCTTGGGCAGACCTTTGGTAGTGGTTGGAAGGTACTCAGCTGCAAAACTTTTATGATGTAGTAGTGATGGATTGATACACTTGCATCGAGATGTAGACCTGTCTTGAGAACTTCCTCAAGGTTTGGGACATCAGAGTTGGGATGTTGGATGAGCTGATTGGGAAGATGGAACAATCATAAAGTTCTGACTGTGATCTGCAGCTTTATGGTCCTTGGTGCTAGTTTTGACTTGTCTTTATCATCTGAGAAGTGTTTCCTCAAGAAAGTTCTTCACATAATTGCCAAAGGCAGCTGTCAGAGCATTTGTATAATGAATTTCATACTGCTTTCTGGTTCTTATCTTAAGGACATTGACTGGAGGACATACAAGGTCTATTCATGTATCTAAATCACTTAGCTGGACAGAACTGTTATGTGTTGTTTCTCCTCTAGATCAGTGTTAAAACAGCCCATTGCTTATCCTCCATCTCATGTTTCCTGTGTTTTTTTGATATTGGAGCAGACCCTGTCTCACTTGAGGCAGTGGTCAACTTCCACAGATTTCACTGAAAGAAGAATATCTCCATTAATTTCAACTGGCGTAGACTTCTTATTAAGTAGCACACAATATTTTCTATGTATGTCAACTGTATAGTATTCTCATGCAGGAAATTCCTTAGGGAGAGAAGTAAAAGGATATATGGACAGAGGCATAAGCAGAAGCTTTATGAGAAACAAAAGAGCCGCAGAAAAAGGCACAGAGGCACAAAAGACATACGCTTTTGATGAAAGGAGAAGACAGGCAATCATGAGATTTGGATGCAACTTCCAGGTAGATCAGGACAGCTACCTATGAAATATGGAAGTATTTTTAGTGCAATTGCTTGTAAATTGCTTCAGAAAGACTAAGTTGAACCCGGTTTTTAAATGTAATGTGCTATTATTGTCATATTAATGAAAACCTGGCTTAGTCGCTCAGCTTAATTTAACTGTCACCAAAGCCGCATGTACAGCAAGGTTTCTAATACTGTTTGGAAGATTTGCTTGCAGCAAAGGCATTTTCCTTCAAGAATTGGCATATCGATCTCCTTTCATCTGTAGGGAGCAAGAATCTGAAATTTTCCACACAGTACAGGTTTGAAGGCTGATGGGCATATTACTGTGTGTGTAAGATAATTTGCAGAATGTTTCTGTGCATATAATCAGTCTGTTTTTATGACTTGTAACGCATCGTAAATACTTTTTAAGCTTTTAAACTGCCTGCTAAAATTCTCTGACTGAAACAAAACCAGCTTCAATACACATCAGCATCTAATAAGCCACTGTCAGTGCTGCACCATACACTATCCGGGCACAAACTGGTGCCAGGTGAGCATTTCCTTGTGTGGGATACACGAACGTTGCTCCTGAACATGAGTAACCCTTTACTCAGGCTGGGATTTTGAACTGTGAAAGCAATCGGCATCTTCACAGGATCCACAAGAAGCTAAATCCCAGGCAAAACGTCACTCCTGAACATGAGTAACCCTTTACTCGGGCTGGGATTTTGAGCTGTGAAAGCAATCGGCATCTTCATGGGATCCACAAGAAGCTAAATCCCAGGCAGAGGATCCAGGCAGACACAGGAGCAAAGTCATGTGGCGAAAAACAAGCAAACAAACAGAAAAAAGATAAGGGAATATTGACCGAGAGGAGGAGATAATGCCAACGTGAAGAGGAATTATCCTACATGTAATTAATTTAACTGTCAATAAGTTGCAGATTTCAAATCCACTTGGAAAAAATTCTTGCCACATCATGTAAAACAAACATTTTTGTTTCATGAATTGATATGTTTGTCTCCTGTCATCTTCAGGCTATGAAAGTTGACACACAGTATTTGTACTTCAGATTTTGTATCACACTTCAGGATGGAAATGAATTATAGATTTGCTTCACTGGAGTACTTCGAGTACTGATGATGAGTGAACACTGCATGTCTTCAGGTGAAACTTTAAATATATTTGCTCTTGGATATTTCAGAAGATTAATTGTGTTTATCCATTACTGAATTCTTTTACTGCATTATACTCTTGTTTTTATGTCCACATCAAATTAGTATTTACAGCAGTTGCATATGCTGTGGAATTCATTTTATATGCGAACAATATATCAAATTATTATGTACAATCTTCTCTTGCATAATAGTATGCTAGTTGCTATTTTTATTTATTGTGTTATAAAAGTTTATTCTGTAAGATGGAAACTCTATTACTCTCCTTCCTCCTGTCTTCAGATCTTGACCGAGAAGCAATGCTTGTTTTAATAGGCATAGTGATTGGCATATATACCAGCTGGTGTATCTTTCAAAAGACATTTTTCTGTCAGTGAAAAGATGCATGAGCATTTCAGCATCAAAAGTACAGCTGTCTGAATTGTACCACATTACTGTATTTTATAGTTTGATATTAATAATAGGTTTTTTTCTGTAACCTCTCATAACTGTACAATGTCATCATAACTGTTTATTAGCTTAATAAGACATATCTACTTTCAACCTCTTGACTTGAAATCTGGAGACCTGACTTACCCATTTGAGGATTCAGTCTTTTATTTTAATGGATCTTAATATTTTATATTCTTAATGTATTTTATAATTATTTCAATAAATATTAACACATGATAATATTTACAAAAGAAGGCTGAAATAAGGTTCAGGAAGTTATCTGAGCATTTCCTGCCTCTAGTTAAAATCACCTGTACCTGGACATGAATGCCTGGCGTGTCCAGCTTGAAGAAGAGCCATATTCACTGTAAGCACTCTGAAGCTTAAAGTGCAAAGAGGGAATAAGCTCTGAATAGACTTTTATAGTGAGGTCTTCCTTGTCTGCTGTAGTAGCACACAACCAACAAATAAAATGCTATTTGTAAAGTACATATATATAAATAAATATATAAATCATATAGCTTGTTTTTCAGAACAAATAATTCTGCATGTTCATAAACTGGCATGCACAATAAGGCTTGCAGTGTGTGCTCAGCTTTCAGCTCATCTGTTGAGATCTCCCCATAGATGGACCCACCTGACCACAAACTGAGGAGGTGAAGGCCGCAGCTGCTGCTTTCTGAGGTCTAGAAGTTAAGGGATCTGTGTAACACTGCCAATGACCAAATCAATCCTGAGGCTAGTTTGCGCCATCCATTAATTGGAAGATTACAGCCAGTTCATATGGAAATATCACCATACACTTTGGCAGCTCCAGAATCTCTCTTACCCATAACTCCCACCAAACGGAGAGCTCACGTGGGAAGGCTGGTGGGAGCTGGGATTCTTCCAAGACTCCAGTAGATTTAGTCAGGTTTGATCTTTCTATAATCTACCACCAGCCACCATGCAGCTACATCCACCAAAAGTTGGTAGTTTGTTTATTCATTTGCTCTTCTGCCTTTCATGTATCTACACACGCTGTATCATTGACTAAGATAGGAGAAAATAAATGCACTGGCTTCCATGCCATTAGAGTATTTACTATTAAGTGCCTGAAGTACTTTTTTTTTTTCAAGTGTGGGTGATAACCAGTACCTCATAGTAACCTTGAATACTTCCTAGCCTACAGCTAGGTTTAAAAGATAAAATTCAAGCTTTTACTTTCTCAGATGAGGTTTGCAAGTTGTTTGACAAATGCTCCTCTAGCTTATCATGTACCATTAACTTTTGTTTTTCCTCTAGCTAAAACACTGATCTGTAAAATGCGAACATAAACATGACTGTTTCATTAAAAGTGATCCATGCAAATCTGTCACACGATTATTTTGCCGTCTGTGAATGGCCTATATACCATCTGCTTGTCCACTCTGCGAGACTGAAGTTGGTCATGGATGGGCTGTGAAATGTATTTCTCCCTGGTTGTGTATTCCCGGCAAAAGCACACCAAATTACTTTTCTTTCACCTTCAACTGGCCAAAAAGCTGCTTATTTTTTCCTTCTAGATGCAGAACACACCACCACCATGTTCCTGTTAGAGGGGACCACTACAGAGCGTTTAGATGCAGCCCCAAAGCCACCCTGAAGGTGTCTGTTCGTGCTGCACACCTCCTCACCAGCCCTCATGGGATGGAAACACGCTGTGCAGCTTGGCCAGGTGTCTGGCTCCTTCTGGATGAGCCCCATGAAACTGTCTGGGGAGAAGAACTGGCAGCATGAGTAAGGTGCTCCTTCGCCATGGCTCGGTAGAGTTTACACCTACACTGCTCTAGTGTGGAGCTGGCTCCGGTGTGTCTTCACTTTGCACCATCTTGATGGTCATGGAGATTTCCCTCTCTCTGCTCCGCACAGTTACGAAGTGATGCATCCCCTGTGCTTCAGAAACTAGTTGCTGTTAATCGAAAGGCACGAAAACGTACAGAATAGATGTCTCGTTCTTGTCTGGTAAGAGGTGTCATATGCCCTTATTTCAGTGTAAAAATAGAATTAGGTAATACCTGACATTAGGCCAGCTGATGTCACTGTTAAAAAAAAAAAACCCAACAAACAGAAATAATCCAGACAGAGCCTCTGTCTCATTGTACATGTGGGCTGTAGTATCCTTGCATTTAAAGGCTATGGCATCAGCATAGAAATCCAGTGGGTTACTTCCCAGTGCATGAGGCCTTCAGCTCATGGAAATCAGGACTGCTTCATTGGCTTCAGCTGACCTAAACTCACTTAGGTCTATCACATGAAGATATTTTGAATTTATTCATTCATCAGCTACTAGGTTAATAAAACATGCTGGCACCTTCCATCATCTCCAGCATCAACGGAAGACCCAGGGCTATTTCCTTTCCATGCAGCCTGACATTTAATACAATCTTAACTAGATTTGCAGCTTTTTAAAAACCCATGTTTGGGCAATGAACCTTCAAAGCCATGCATGGGTGCCAAGCTGTGGTTCACAAGGAATTCAGGGCTGGCTTCACATGCCTTTCAGGCACAATTAGAAAAGAATCTAAATACTCCCCTAAACAAGCAGGAGAGAGGTCCTAACACGGGACCATTCTCTAGCATGGGAGCATTTACGTGTGTACAGCTTTTGGCAGTCCATTTATTTCTAGCAACTTTCTTCATTCCTAATGAAGGAGAGAAAAGAGGCAAGTGAAAAGAAAAACATCTATAAGGCTAAATTCTGCTCTCTGTTATCCCAAATAGTTTCACGGGTTTTACCAAAGAATTAAGCTGGATTTAATGAGCTGTAGCAACATTTGCCTTCTGAATTCTTTTCAGCAATCCATTGCTCATGCAACAATAGTAATTTCTTTACATCATCAGGGTCTACTGAAGAGGTTGTTCTGTCATGTAAGTGGCTTTTGCCAGAGGATAGAAGGAAATGTGAAAGATATGTAGCAAAAAAATCTGCCAAAGAGAAGGAGGTTTTGCAGCTCATGTCTCTCGCATCCTCCTCACCAAGTACACAGCAGACACCAGATGTTTCCAGACAAGCCCCTGTTCTGCAGTGGGTCACTGGGCACGTCAGCCAATGTGCCGACAACTTCGCTCTTGTGGGAGCAGCAGCAGGTTCATTTGTAATTGTTCTTCTGAGTCATATAAAGCAGAATAGACCTTCAAATACCCATGAAGTTATATTAACGTGCAGGTTTATTTTCAGTTCTTATTGCATTTGGCCATTTGTCCCATTTGTTTTCCGAAGATGGCGGAAAGGAGAAAAGGATCTGCCTGGAAAACTGGGATGCTGCTCTCAAAGCAGCAGCTTGGAAGACAAAAATGCGCTGATGCTTCAGGGCCTTCAGAATGCCCTAGAGGGCACATGGGAGCCGCTAACCAGGTTCCAGAATCGAGGTCCAAGAGAAAAAGACCCCAGTGCAGAGGGCACATATACAGCCCCTGCACTGTGCAGGGAGCACGTCTTCAGTGCCACGCGCTCAGACAGCGGTAACTTGTCCTCCTGCCCTCCCCAGCACCGACGGGCCGTCCCGAGGGGCGGCAGGAGCAGGAGGATGACGAGGATGAGGAGGGAGGAAGGCCCAGGCCGCCCCTCGACGGCCGTGACGGGCAGCACGAGGGGCGTGGCGTGGCGCTGCTATGCAAATCACCGCGCAGCCGCAGCCAA
>NW_010583007.1:30156-44769 GCF_000705375.1 Tinamus guttatus
GGAGGGGCTGCCGGCTCCGGCGCCGCAGGCTCAGCCCGGCTCTGGCGTCGGGGAGAGCGACGTGCAGCGCTGCTGGGCCCGGCCCGGGCAGCCCGCGGGCGGGAAGTGTGGGGTTCTGGGGCGCTTCGCAATGGGGCCCAGCGCGAGCACACGGGAAACTGCCCTGTCGTGGCGCTGCGTGAAGCCCCACGGCGGGAGCAGCCATCACAGCCGGTGTCTCCCAGGGAGGAGGAGAGTGTAAAACCAGCTGTTGGCAAAGCCCGCTGGGGAGCCGTTCGTGTGGACAGGGCGGCGCTACGGATGAGCCACTTGGGCCATGGAGACAGCTGGAAGGTTGGGCAGTTGCTTGGCCTGGCTGAAGAGTCTGGTTTGGAGGCTTCCCCTCAGGGGTCGGCGCAGGGGCGCCTAGGTCTGTGAGCCCTCGCCTGCGCTTGGCCGGCAGCTGGTGTTACACACTGCGTGCGGGAGCTTCCACTCCCTTCTCGGGCATCCGAGCGGCCCAATGGGCGAGTGACTGCACAAGTCGGGTCCTCAGTTAGCTCTTTGATTACTTCCTTTAACTGATACTAATTTCCTTTCTTGTGAGGAAGAATAAGCGCTCGTGTATGGCTGAGATAACTGCCCGCAACTGTGTGGTGCCCGTAAGGAAATGTCTGTGCTAACAGCAGTGGCCTAAAATGGACATTCAGGCAGCCTTGGTCCTGATCCTTAGGTTGTAGTTTTGAGCCTTTTTTTTTCCAGCTTTACTAAGGGATTAAAGTGGGAATATGTGGCTCTTTAAGGTGAGGGCACAACTTTAAGGATACTGTTTTCCTCATGATAGCATTACTTGCTTTTTAAACAGTTTTATATTGAAGTAGTAGCCTACAAGATTCGTGACTACTTTCGTCACTCAGGAGAACAGACTGAGGTCAGACCCCTGGGAAGGAACGGCTCTGATGCCCCCCATGCCCACGTGTGAATACCGTTTTCTCACCCTTATTTTTGCACCACCTACGCTGTATGACCACTGCTCTGAAACTGAAATTGCGCAGCAGGTCATATGGCAGGTGCCTCTGCTTTTTGGCTGCAACCAAAAATGCAGGTTAACCTGTGTTGTTGCAAGAGATCCTTATCAGGACATGGCAGAAGGGGGATAGACAGTGTGATAACAGCTACTTCTGGACACTGCAAATAAACATAATGTGTTGCATGTTAAATCACATAGCCCTAGAGATTTCCGGTGTTGTGAGGTTAGGCTCCCTATCTAGCACATTTATCTATTTATTTATTTTTGAAATAGTTTTCTGTTTTACCCTATGCTGTCTCTGGAAAGTGCGAGGGGACCATTCGTGAGACAAAACGAAACAACAATATAACAGTAACCAAAATCTATTCTAAAAGGAGAATCTACTGGGTAAAATACATTACCAGAGTCCTTTGCTAGCATATGCATGTGCTTGTGCTGTGCACAGCGCACACTTTGAGACAGGGAGCGAGAGGGAGTTTAAAAAGCAGAAAATCCTGCAAACATAGGGTTGCAAAGAGGTTTTAAGATATTATCTTATCCATTCTGGTGCATCGTAGTGGTGCTTGTAAACCAGACCTGGATTTTTTTTTTTTAGCCTGTTTTTATTATCCAAAGAAGGGAGTTCCACAATGTCCCCATGGAGAACTGGTCCAGTTTCCAGCTCCTCTCCTGGTAACAAAGCATCTCCTGCTAAGTCTCATGAGTGAATCAAATGGATTACTTTGTGGGTTTCTGATGGGAACAGGGAGTTGGTAACAAACTGATCACTTCTCTTATTAAAAACTTGTCTGATGTGTTGGACTACAGTGTCTCTCTCCCTAGCTGTCTACATGAAATCCTTTGTAGACACCTTGCAATCTTCGGCAGCCTTCCTAGTTGGGTAACTGGTGCTGGATGGAGGCTTCCCGTTGAGGCCTGGCCTGTGCCAGCAGTGCAGAGTCAGAGCTTTCCGTGTCTTGTGCTATATAAGGCACATCTGCTCAGTGTGGGGGCTTTTTTCTCACAGCAGCGTGGTATTGTGAACTTGTTTGTCTCAGTTTGCAGTCTGGCATAACCCCACTGATGCTTTCCTGCTTTTCCTGCTAGGTCTCTCCGTGCAAATAATATTTTCTAAATATATCATAGCAGGCTTCTGTCTTTACTGAACTTCCTTTTATTTGTATACTCACTTTTCTTATGTGCCAAGAACACCTAAATACTAATTATTTCTCCTTTCTCTGTCACCAAATGCTTGTTTGGGTCCGTATCCAGTTCAGTGTCATCTGCAGAGTGTATTGGGTCGTGCTTGGTTCTGTCATCCAAGATGGTAATAAAAATATGCACAGCCTCCTAGTTTATCAGAAAAACATAATAATACTGACATATTCAAAATAATGTTATGATGATTAGAAGATATCCAGTGTGTTAGGTATGAAAGTGCTTGACCAGATGGCCCCTCTATTATCTTTTATCTGGCCCATGAGCTTTCTTAGGCTCTTGGGTCACTCCTGTAGTGCAGGGATGGCAAAACACCCTGCAGAGATTGCTGAGGTATTCCTAATTTGGTTGAAGAGACTCGTTCCAGCACAAATGCAGGATTACACTTTCATGCAGCTTTGCAAATCAGCTGTTCCTGGTTACACTTGTACTTTGGGCTGCTCACCGAGACGTGGCCTTCGCGTGAGCCCGCTCTGATCAGAAAGAGCGTCACTGCGGAGGGGCTCTGCTGCTCCTCATGGAGCCACTTCCTGGGGATCAGCAGGTGAAACTATTCCTCTGGTTCATTTTTTATATTTATTTTGGTAGCTTTTGCTGATTGCATCAAACATCACGGTATCTCCTCTAGCCTACCAAGCAGAGTGCTTGGCACTTCTGGTCTAGACCATAGTTCTGTAGTTTATCACAGAGGGAATGATATCGCATATCTTGAATTTAACAAGGCTTAGCATGTGCGCTGCTTCTGCCTTATCTACTCTGCCAGTCAGCCTGACAGAGAAAAAACTTGACATGGTTTGATGAGAGATTATTCATGACAAATGTATGTTGTCTAAAGCCAAGAAAGCCCTGAAGGCTTCAGCTTTTTCTGCTGTGTTTCATTTGTGCCATATCCGTGCTTGTAACAAATCCCCTCTTTTCTGAAAATGGGAAGAAAGGCCATTTGAGCTTTGTATGTGCAGCAGTGCGCTGCTAAGAGGTGCAAAGAGGTGCTAAGAGGTCCAAAATGTCTTCCAGTGGCTGGCGTGTCCCTGGGCTGACGATGTGGGCACGCATGTGTGGCTGTGGGGTTTATCTCCTGATTGAAACTGTTTCAGTCCTGTTACAGTTGTGCAGATTTTGCAGGAGAACCCAGAACAGAGCCTGATATGTTTGACTAAATACCAATTAAAACAACCTTTTTCAATCTCTCTTTTTTTCTTTTTTTGAGTAGAAATGTCAGATGGTAACACTATATTATGAGTGGTAAACACGTGGATATTTACTGAAGTAAATATTGTTGTGCTCATTTAGAACGTCTGTAGAACACGTTGCTTCTGACTGGTGCAACCTCATGTTTCTACTCAGATGCCTTAATGTCTTAATCACTTTTAAATGCCATCGAGTACTAGCAACAGTCGTTACACAAATAGGGCATGTACATGGCTCCTCAGTTGAGCCAATCTGTTCCGGGGAAGCCGCGGTGACTAATTAGTTAATGTATACGCTCAGAGCGGCCCAGTACCAACACAGGCGTGTGAGTGCACAACCTGATTTCCTCGCAGAATGACTCACAACAACCCCGAGCTGCAGTAATTGCCAAGAAATGCACGGATGCCTGTCGCATTGGTCTGCTGTTTCTGCGTTACTATGTGCAAACCCTTTGATGTGCCGAGTGAGGTACAGTGCATGCTCCCCTTGTGTCTAGCTGGGCCAGTTTTACCTGAAGACTTTAATTTTGCCTATCACAGGAAGCAGGAAGAAGACATACACTGTTAGCCTGCAGTATACTCATCACAGAATCACAGAGTGGTTGAGGTTGGAAGGGACCTCTAGAGATCATCTAGTCCAATCCCCCTGCTCCAGCAGGGACACCTAGAGCATGGGGCACAGGGTGGCATCCAGGCGGGTTTGGAAGATCTCCAGAGAAGGAGACTCCACAGCCTCTCTGGGCAGCCTGTTCCAGGGCTCTGTCCCCCTCACAGTAAAGGAAGTTCTTCCTCACATGGAGGTGGAACTTCCTGTGTTCTGATTTGTACCCATTACCCCTTGTCCTGTCACTGGCCACCACCGAGAAGAGCTTGGCCCCATCCTCCCTACATTCTCCCCTCAGGTACTTGGACATGTTGATCAGATTCCCTCTCAATCTTCTCTTCTCCAGGCTGAACAGGCCCAGCTCGCTTAGTCTTTCCTCATACGATAGATGCTCCAGTCTCCTAATCATCTTAGTTGCTCTGCACTGGACCCCCTCTAGAAGTTCCACATCCCTCTATAAGATATCAGAGTACTGAATGGAGAACTACAGTGAGACTTTTTTTTCTTACCCCTGGTAAAATGCATTCACAATTATGTTCATGTATTCTTTAAAATACCATTTTGTTTTTAAAAAGCTGTGACTGCAATATATAGGGGGTAATGTCTACTATTCTTCAGATAGATTTGTCACTTCTTGTGAGATTTCTGTAGCTTTCTAACCGGTGCTTCAGTGTTAACAGATATCTTTTCACTACTGAATACATATTTTTGAACATTGCTAAATACAGGAAACTCTAGAGAAAATTATAGCTTTCTTTTGCATGAGGCTAGAAAAAGATCTTGATGTGCTGATCTCTGTCACAGTTGTTAATATTGCAGCAGAATATACAGATGTGATCTTAAAACAGCTGCAGAAGGCAGAGCATCCTAATCACTAGATTATGACTTTTGGTGTTGCCTAAAACTCTTGTAGATGAGAAGCAAGAAACAGAGAAGCATTTTGAGGGATTCAATCCTACAGTAACACCAGGGATGAAAGGAGAAAAGTTGTTTGAAAAGATGATGATCATTCTGCTGGAAGAGTAAATTAGACAGGTCTTTGTTAAGGGGAAAAACCTACTGCAAGCAATAGTCAGTTCTCCAAGTTAATATTATCTGATCTATTATTAGAAAATACATATCAGGCAAAATGATTCCATCTGAAAAAAACACCAGGCAAAATGATTCCATCTGAAAAAAAAAAAAGGAAACTTGTGTCCAAAACATAAAGATGCTAGAGAATAGCAAGTGAATTTGAGACTCCATCTCTTCAATGAAAGGCTTCGGTTGCGTTTAACACTTTGTTTTTTTTTATAAATGAGCGTAATTTTTGTTTGGCAGCAGCACATTATTTGCCCTGTAGCTGAGTGTGCTACGCTCAGCCAATCCACCGGAGTTAATGCCCCCCAGCACTGCGGGTCCATGCAGTATGGGAAGCTACTGGAATGTGCTGATACAGCTGGCCAGGATGTAGCCCTGCCCATGAGCAGGTTCTTTCCCAATTGCTCAGTGTCACATCTGCCATGTGCTGTGCAACTAATAGCGCCTGTCACCCAAAGACAGGATATTAGCCCAGGTGATCCACGGGGGGTTCCCAGGGGAGCGATACTTGTCTTGACCCTTTGTGGGGAGAGGGGAACTCCCTGCAGGTGAAAGAAATGAGTAACTGACAACAGGTTGGGAAATAGCCATCCTTCCTCACATAGGCCGTTTCAGCTGAAAGGAGTTTCCTCTGCTAAAGTCTTACTCAAGGAGTATGAAGCAATGAAGTTTACTGCCTACACTCAACTTGACAAGTTGGTAACAGAAGAGGAACTGCCTTAGGTGAAGGCTGTAAGAAATGTGCACTGGCTTCCTTCGCTGCTGCTGGGGGTAGAAATTCAGATGCTACCGTGAAAACCTCTGCCTGTCTGGGGACCCTTTGTCCCCAGACTCAGTGACAGAGATATATAAATGCCGATGTTGAAGCAAACACAGGTGGGCAACTAGCTTGTTTCTGTAGAAATCAGGTAGTTCTGCTCAGATAATAGGATGCAAAACATAGCATGTCCTTACTGCTAAATTCTATTACTGCAAAGGGCTTGTTTTGTCAGGCATTTTATATTACAGGAATTCAGGGCTCCTCTTTTTCATGCTCTTTGAAAGGTTTTTTTTTTTTTTTACCTGTATTTTGAGATTTTTTACTTTCAAAATAAAGTTCCTTCTCTGTCTGAAGTTAGATGTGTCATGGAAGTGTGTATGGCTGTAGTCTTCCTACAGCAGGATTTCTTCATCCCTTTCAAGCATCCTAGGAAAGCTATATTCATAGCGGTGATTAATGCCAAGAAGTGGCATGCTAACATGAAGAGAGGTGTACTGAGCACATCCTCAGCTGACTATGTTTGGTGGGTACCTGCCTTCGAAGTTGTAAGCCTTGCAGTCATAACCTAGCCTATATTCTTGGTGCATACGTATGCGTACATAATGATGAATTGCATAAGAAACTTGATTTTTTTACAAGGAATGATTTATGTAGCTAAAAAACACAGACACAGAAGTACATGTTCCAGTTTGAATACCCACCGTATTTTAGAAGAAAGTCAAACTGACAGCTACCCTATTAAAACACACAGTCTCACAATTAAGAGATTTATGCTCTCCCGGCTGTTATTGCAGAATACAGAGGAACTGGTGTCCTGAAATTGCCATGTGGGAGATAGACACATCTTAAGTAATCTTGTGCAAGTAGTTGAATGTGTGTAGCTCTTGTATTTCAGTCATCAACATTTTAACCTAAGGCTGAATCATAGAATAACTTAGACTGGAGGGGACCTCTGGAAATCATGTGGTGCAACAAAACCTCTTTAAAGCACATCCTGTTGGATCAGGTTGCTGAGGGCTACGTCCAGCTGAGTTTTGACTATGTCCAAAGATGCAGGTTCCACAGCTTCTCTGTTCCTGTGTTTATAAAAGGCATCTTTGTTTGTTTTATTTTCCCCACCTATTTGTTCTGATTTTTTCTTGTTCCCCTTGGGTCCATTGCCTCTCATGCTGTCACCAAGAGGAGTCCTAGAAGAGCCTACATCCTCACATGCAGTAGCTGCACACAGCAGCGAGGTCTCCCTTCAGCATTCAGTTTCCCAGGCCGAACCACCAGGCCGGGCGGCCTTGGCTGGACGCAGGGCCCCGTCCCGGGCCCGGGGAGCGCCAGGGTGGACACCGCTCTCCTCACGCGGTCTCTCCGGTAGAAGAGAGGGCTCCCCGCTCTCCACGTGCGGGCTGCGCGCTCCCTACGGCAGCCCAGGATGCCGTGGCCTCCGTGCGGGCCCATGGCTGGCTCGGGGTCGGCTCGGCGGCCGCCAGCAGCCCCCGCTCCTTTTCCACCAGGCGGTTTCTCAGTGAGCGGCCCAGGCTGTGCTGTGGTAAGGGCAGTGGTTTTCAAGAATGAGCACTGAGCCTCTCCTAGCAGTGCCCTATGCACTAATGTATGGCTGCTTTAATCACAAGCAGCATTTCCAACATGTAAACAAATGTGCTTAAGCTTGCCTGGCTGACAGCAGCGTGTGATCAGCTTTGGTAAATACAGAGCAGTTAAGCTGACTTTTTTTTTCAGCAGCCTGGTCACACTTGCTTTGCCATTGCTGTTTGGTCATTTGTTTTGGTGCGTATTTTGCAGACACTGGGAATGACCACAAGTCCTTATCCTTGGGAAAATATAGTTCCTTTTTACTTGAAACAGAAGTTTGAAATGGGGAAGACTGCTGTACTGATATTGTATTTGTATTTGAGGTTTTTTTCTACATTAAAATTTAGCAAAATTTAGCAAAATTCTAAGTTTTTGCAAATGCCTAATGTAAGTTTAACATGTTCCTTGAGCAAAACATGTTGTCAAAAGGCTGAATGCTAAACATGTTCTGTTCCCTCACAGGTCCTGTGCTTCGGCCAAATATTGCAAATTCCTACCTAAAGAACAACTGAACATGCTCTAGCATGAAGCTGCATAGGTCTCCTCTGCAATTTGCGGTCTGTGGCCTGATACAGTGCTGAAATACAGGTAGAAAGTCATTCTCTTCCTGTTCTGCATTCTTTCCAGGCACTGGCATCAAGAGTAATAGTTTTATCCTCAGTCATTCTTTCCTGAAATACCTGTCTGTTAAATGGGCTGTTAGCAGTGCCTTGCTCCAAAGGACTTTTCAGAGTTTATGAAGCATTACAAGAATATCACTGGAGAGGCCCTGAAGAAACAAGCAGTAGTAACATAGTGAATGAGATGTCTGGCCATAAACTGAAAAACAAATATTAAATTTTATGTGTACAACTTTTATTTAGCACATACAGAGCACAGGCAGAGACTTGTGGGCAGTGACAGTGCATGGGCCAGGGTTCCACTGCATCATCTTCCAGTGTGTACCCAGCATCATGGCGCAATCTGACTACACTTGGCTGTTCCTTACGGTCCCTTTAGCACTTGGCCTTTTAATCTTCATGCTACATTAAAAAAAATGGAGGTAATTTTGCAGGGATGTTATACAATTAGGATACGCATTAACTTTCTACAGAAATGGTCTTTTCATTCTGTGATTTGCTATGTGTTTGCTTCTCAGTATCTGCTTATTTTATCTAGCACCTTTAAACAGTTGTGGATGAGGAAGACAAATCATGACGTTACTTTTCTGTGGATGGAGGAAAGGAAGTATAGACCTTTTACTACAAAATTGAGGTTACTGTGCAGGAGATTTCACTCAGCATGGTTTTCTGTTTAATGTAAACTTTCCCCACTCTTGTCCGAGAGCTCTTGCTTAAATATTGAACAAACAAAAATGATTTACTACATTTATACCAAATTCTCAATATAAGTTCTATATATACTTGAGAGCATCTCTGGATTAAAATTATTGGAAGTTTTAGATGCCTATATTCCCTTAAGTTAGAGCAATAAGATACAATGCAATACCTCTTAGATCAAAACATTCTTCCTACATTTTTCCAGAGAGGAAGGGCACCACTTTTGTCAAGCACAAAAAGTAAAATGGGATTGTTGATCAACCAGTTGTCAGACTGTTCTCCATGGAAATTTTTTTAGAGTGTCTAATGAAATCTATTTTCCCTCAAGTCTGGGGAATTGTGAGAACTGAGGTAACATGGCCCTGCACACACACTGTTTTGAAATGATTTAATTCTACATGAATGGCATTATGCTGCTCTGGATTGTCATGTTAAGGTTTGGTCATCATAAATATAGGTTGCTGTTTCCAAATGTTGATGCAAAACATGAAAAGAATAAACTGCTGAACACAACACCTGGCATTTCCAGGGGAAGGTGGTAAGCTCTGAGGAAGCCAGTAAGGGTGAGGAATGCAGTCAGACTAGGAACTGGGCCAAGTTTTCAGAACCACATCTGCGTTTCAGGTAAAAAGCATCAGAGAAGCAATGGGTGACCAGAAGAGACCTAAACAATCCTGAGATGGCTAGATGCCTCTTTGCTTGTTCCTCTTCTTCCAAGGCTTCTAGAACATGTCCCACTATGTTATTCTAGGCACGAAGGGTAGATGTTCTTGCAGCAGTGCCTCTGGGTAGGCTGTGCTGTGCAGTTTTAAAGTCAAGCACACCTGTCCTTAGCACTCCCCCTGCATTTTTGTTTCCTTTATAGTGGGCATTTTTCATCCTGGTGCTCTTGTGGTATGAAGCACAAGAATCTTGATTTTTATTAGTGCTGAGGGAGGAGGTGGAAAAACCTGCATTTTCTAATGCTTTCTCTGTATGACTGAGTTGCATCTATGTGGCTCACAGTTTGAAGTCAAACTGACCTATTTTACATGTATTTATTCCTACATGATTTTTCTTCTCAGGATATTAATGAACTCTCTTGGCTTGTATTACTTGGAAAAGTGCTGGATAAAGTTAAAAGACACTTCGCACAAGTATAAAGGTGACTGTAATCAGGACACTTCCTAAGGCTGATACAGAGCCTGTTTAGCTGTGCCAGCCCAAGACACTCTGTCTGTGATGGAATCTTTTTTCTTCTGTCTCTTACACAACCTCTGATACATCCATCAGTGCCATGGAACAGATCATAAATTTGCATTCCTCATTCACACTCGATCTAGGTATCCTGGGTGTGTTCACACAGGATCTTCTTAACCTGGAGATCCTATGGATAGATGCATTCACAGTGGATAACATGTCTGTAAGGGCTGCTGAATTCCTTGAAAAACAAAAATGAATTTTCTAGAGATTCAGGTGATGTCATGATTCATGTTGCTCCTTAATTTAGGTCTCTTTCTTAATAATTTAAATGGTGTCATGGGATATACAGCTTTTGCAATGGGAATTTTTTAGCTTCCTGCTGGCTGTACCACTTCATAAAAAATTATTGCTGGAGCTTTCAGATTTCACTTTCTATAAAGATTTTAAGTCCAGAATTTCAAGGAAACAGCATGCTTAAAGGAGATTTATGTTTCATTACCATGTGACTGGTCTGTACAGATGATTCAATTTTTTGCTGTTGCAGTGAAATCTGTAATCCAGTATGTGTGAGGCAAATGCAGAAAACAGAGCTTATTTCATAACAACTGTGGTACTTTTTTCCTTCAGCAGAGTATTTCCATGGTACAAAAACGAACCGGTCAGTTGACTTGACTTACAAAATGCTGTTTGTTTTTTTTTTTTTTGGCTTGAGGCCTAGTGCACTGTGATGAATGATACCATCTGAGGACCTTAAACTTGTTTTGCAAAACATACTATCTTATTGCTTTCCACACCACTCCTTGAAACTTTTCTTTCCAGACTATATTGGTAAATGTTGCTTCTGAGAGTCCGAGAGACTTCTAACCTTCTTCTAGGACGAGCAAGCTTAGAATGAAAGGCCCTGTAGTTTGGAGTAGTTGATGTAATGAAGAGCTGGCTACATTTTGTTCTGTGTTTCTTTTTTTTTTTCTCCCCTCCAAGTAAAAGACTGGAATTTTTTAGGCGCTGTACATTGGCTTACTACTTTGTTTTTGTATTTGTTTCCAGCATCGGTTGTCTTCTGTCTTGAACTTTTGAAGTTTTTTTAAAAAATGCACTAAATTACAGTTTTGCACTGCAATTTCTAGAAGAATTCCCTAGTGCCACAGTTTTGGATCTGAGATTCATCAGTCAATGAGATACTGTGAACAAATTTAAGACCTGGATTTTTTTTTTTTTTTTCATGTGGAATTAGCTGTCAAATTCAGACTCTGAAAACCAATGTTTTATTTACCTTTTTCCTCCTTTTTTATTTCTCTGTTTGCAGGCAGGATGAAGGACCGGCTAAATGAGCTGCATGAATTTGCCAGGTTGCACAATGAGCATTTTCCTGACGGTGAGGATGATGAAAATGCACCCCGTGATACTCTGCTCTACGAGACTGATTATGCCTTGGCAACTCTTCATAAAGACATACAGAGCATCCGGACAGAAAACAGCTATCTAAAAGAGGATGTCAAGAGGCTTCGAAAACAGAACAACCGCTTCCTTACTTCCATGCGTAGCCTCAGTAGCATCAAACGGGATACTAACAGTATTGCCAGAGACATCAAGGCCCGTGGGGAAGGCATCCATAGGAAACTGCAAATCATGAGAGATTTCAGCGACGACGCAGTAACAAAATACGGTGCCTCATCCGTCATCGCCAGGGTAGCCAAGAGCCACTACGTGGACCTCATGCACGCCTTTCAGGAGGCCATGTTCGAGTACAACGCGACGGAGATGAGGCAGCGGGAGAACTGCAAGATTCGCATCCAGCGGCAGCTCGAGATCATGGGTAAGGAGGTCTCTGGCAACCAGATCGAGGAGATGGTCGAGCAAGGCAAGTGGGATGTCTTCTCTGAGAACCTCCTGTCGGATGTTAAGGGGGCTCGCTCAGCCCTGAATGAGATTGAGACACGGCACAAAGAGCTGGTGAAGCTGGAAAGTCGCATCAAGGAAGTTCACGAGCTCTTCATGCAGGTGGCCCTGTTAGTGGAGGAACAGTCAGACACCTTTGACATCATTGAGCTAAATATGCAAAACGTTGAGGACTACGTAGGGGAAGCTAAAGACCAAGTGAAAAAAGCTCTAGAATACAGAAGAAAACACCCCCTTAGAACAATCCTCTGCTGCTGCTTGTCGTGTTGCAGAAGGTGATCGTCCTCCTAAAGCTGTCGTGGACTGACCTGAATGTCTCCAAAACCTTCCCAGCAAAACTTCTTTAATGACAGCCCCTAGAACTGTGAGGGGTTATTGCGTGCTGTGTGTTTTTTTCTTTTTTCGTTGCCTTTTTGTTGAATGTGCTGAAGGTAGTTTTACTTAGAGGCTACCAGAAACATTGATAAAACTATTCCTTTTTTATTTGAGATGTATTCTGCTGGCGTAACTAGCGGTGCAAGTACTTAGAACACGTCTGTGCAGTGATACTTGTTTCACCTGGGCAATAAAGAAGAATGAATGATGGACCTGGCTCAGGGAAAATAAGAAATTCCGTAGAAGTAACTTTATACTTATTTGTCAAAGTGAGACTGCAGGCAGTGCAGAGCTACACAGTGCACCACAGAATCAGAAGTTTTGAATCTGAACTAGTCTGGAGCTTGCTTTATGCAAATACTGCAGCAGATTTTGCGCTGCTCATTTGACAAAATATTCAGCCTACCAGTTTAGCAAAAGACACAGACTAGTTTCAATTTTAACTTGATTTTCATCTTGTACTGGCCTTAACAAAAGTAAACTGCAAGTTAAATTTTAAGTACCTTTTGCTCTGTTTGTGTGTGATTGATTTTCTCTATTTTTTAATGGCCACAACCTTGCTAGAAGCACCGCAAAATTGTGGCATCTCACTCAATCTTTTTTAAAATGAGCCACTGTCCGATAGTCTTAATTTCAAAACTGCCAAGCCATTGAGCTTCAAATATATTTTTCTGCTAACACTTCAGCCGGGAGAGAGATGCATGCAGCAGCCTTCTGTAGAAGCACACCTAAATGTCCAACAGTTCGGAGTCTTTTCTGCTGGCACTTTAATGCTTGCAGCTTAGTGGGTTACCCCACCAGTAAACTTTGCTTTTTATAAGAATTGATTTTTTTTTGTATATTTAAAATAATGTGAAGGATTCTATTTATTATCATTCAGTTTCACTGGTGTACAATAAAACAAGCTTTTTCGCCCGTTATTGGGAAATCTCCTTGTGTGAAAGAAAACAGACCTGTTTCTTCAGTATATGTGAAGAAAGGCAACAACATTTAATGCCATTTCAGTCTTTTTTTGCAAGCTTAAATGCTTTTTCTCTTTTCATCCAAGGAGAGTCTGGCTACAGTATATGTGGAATGTAAGGAGGAAAGAGAAAATACTTGCAGCTCTAGAAACCACCGAGCCTTGTCAGTGAAACATGTATCCGTAAGTTCTTGGGAGCGATTTTAGCTCCTATTTCTGGAGTTTCTCCAACCACAGCATTTCTAGGTGGCTTCCTGATACACTGTGATCTGTCACTATCCTTTGAATTAATGCAGGACATTTTTTCAAAAGTTAGTGAGATTTATTTGAACTCTGATCCTCTTTGTACGTATTTTAATAAATATATTTAAACATTTCAGATATTTTGTATTTGGGAGTTTTCTTTGGGAGGTGTGCATAGCCATCTTCCTGCACCAATCACAATCAAACTTTTCCCTTTTGGTCTACTGCACACTAATTTCATATGTTTTTTTAAAAAACACCATTTTTTATTATTTATATTAATGTAACAAAACAGTGAAATAATTTCAAACTTCCAAGCTTTCATATCCTAGTGGGAAATGCTTCTTTGCCAGACAGGCCTTTTCACATCAATAATGAGAACACTGCTCAGAAAGCACAAGCCTCTTTAGTTGAAGCACCTGTCTGTGATAACGTGGAAGAGTGAGAGAAACACTGATCTTCTAAACTAGAAGATATTTAGATATTCAATGATGTCCTAATGACATTGGTATTACACTTGCTTGCGGACCTCTCAAACAAAATCTGTACTTAAAGCGGAATGAAGGAGGGTTTTAAGCTAGTACTATTCCTACTCCTGTGGTGTTATTCAAGGAGTCATTTTACTCCATGGGTACTGCCATTCAAATGAACAGAAAGAGAAATACTTGAAGAGAAATATTCTACACCTCCGAGGGTCAGAATATGGGCATAAATCAAAGAGAAATAAACTCTGTATTTTATTTGGTCTGTTTATTCTTGGCATTCACCAATGCTTTTGATAAAGATTTGTATTTGTTGCTATTGTTGTTGTTTGTTTCCTTAATGCATTTGTAGACATACATATGTGCAAGAAATATTAAATAATAAAAACCTAAAATGCAGTGTTGTACATTGTGAGTTTAATTGAAGAACTACAGGACTAAATTGTTCCGTTGGTGAAAGGAGGGTAGGCAGTGCCTGAAGAATATGTTTTCCTACTATTTGCTGTCACAGTCAGTCAAGTGAATTGCATATTGAGACAGGCTTATTGTGTTTTTTCTTCTGTAAAAAACATTTTCATATATTCTGATTCTCTACCACAAGAAAAAAATGCAAAATTATTCTTGAAGTAATCTTAACTATTTTATGTATTCAAATCATGGAGATAGTGAAAGAATGAGGAAAAATGTAATTACAGGCCTTATCTCTTTATGCTGTTGCTGTGAGGATGTAA
>NW_010583008.1:0-11688 GCF_000705375.1 Tinamus guttatus
CTGAGCAAGGAAACTGCATGTGTAGAGTTCATTATCTTTGCTTAGATTTGCAGAGTCCACGATATTTTCCCTTCACATATTATATCCTTTTGGGGTTATTGGGATTTTCTGCCAGATTTGAGACTATCTTGGTTTCATTTCCCAAAGACAAAATACTTTATGTGAATTGCGGTTGCCCAATGCTGTTAATCTAAAATCTCCTTCAGAAAAAAAAAAAAAAAAAAAAAAAAAAAAAAAAAAGGAAAGTTATGTTTCCTTGACAAACAAGATCCTGCTCCTATCTGTTCAAGTTCTATTAACTTGGAAACACTTTACCTGTATAATCTTGCCAGGAAACCTCCCAGCAAGCATTTTGAAGGAAAAATTCCCAACAGAAGAGTGTTACTGTGAGAGAAAAAGAGCACTGTCATAGGCTTGGAAACACTTTACCTGTACAATCTTGCCAGGAAACTCCCAGCAAGCATTTTGAAGGAAAAGTTCCCAACAGAAGAGTGTTTCTGTGAGAGAAAAAGAGCACTGTCATAGTTATTGTTAGCATCACATCCTGCTCTTCTTTTGGTTTTGATTTGTTTCTAAAATTTCTCAATTCCTTGAGAATTTTCTCTTAACATACTGGAAGATCCCTACTCTATAGATCTCAAGAAATTCGAAAAAGAAGTTTCAAAAGTTTAAAGTCTAGATCTACAGGAAAAATAGAAAACCCAGTTGTTACTTATGACATCTTTGTAATATCCAGAAGTTTTAATTAGCTGCTCACTAACCCTGAAGATCCCTAAAATTGTGTTTACACTTGTGTTCTTTGCACCAATAGCACTCCATAGCTTCACACAATGGTCACTTGATGGTATGAGAGAATTGCCGAGGTTCTAAGGTCACCCTTTCATACCATGTTTACCCATAAAAATCCAATGATACTCATAAATCAGGTGTTTCTCTATCTTCTCCACGGGGTCTGGTCTAGTCTAGTAAACACGCTCATACTTCGCCCTGTCCCACAGAATCCCAATAGGGAGACATGGTGCTCGTATGTCCTTCAAGATACTGTAAAGACACTCTTATTTCAGGGTAGGAACAGTGTTCTCCAGTCACCTGGGGGAGAGGAGAGACTAGAATCTAGTCTTTCATGACTCCATGAATGTCCTGTTTCCCATTACATTCTCTATTAGCTCTCTTAGCACTGTGGCATAACTCTCATCTTTGGAGCACCATGCCAAGTTCATCCTCGTGGATTTATTTTTTGAGGGGGTTAAAAGCCCAAATCCAGCATTAGCTGCTCAGGAGAGCCTGGGCACCTAAGAAACCCTTACACTAAGCAATCCACCCTGCAAATCTGACTCTGGCAGAGACTGTTTACCAATGTTATTAAAATAGCACCCAGGAAACCCATCCCTCAGGGTAGGCATTATAAAATAATCTGAGAAAAGACACAGCTTTCCCAAGGCTGGCAAACAGATGAAGGAACAGGAAGAGGCCCCCAGCTTCCGCTTGTGGGGCTGGTGTGTCGTGTTATATCATGGTTATCTCATGTGACTCAGCATCTTATCTGATATTGCATTGCCCCTTTAATCCTTGCATCGAGCATTCGAAAAATGCATCCGATTTCCCGAAAGCCAGGCTGACGTATTCCTCTGGGCCTCTTCCCATTCGTGCTATTTCCTCACAGGAAAGCTTGCAAATAGCCCCTCTCTTTCTTTTACGCTTACAGACTTCACGTGCAGGCCGCCGGCTACCCTGTGTTCCTCCTCAGTCATCTCCATGCCAAGCTTTACATATCAAGCTCTTGACTGGATTGGATTGGAATCTCTTGAAGGATTAAACTTCCCCACACATTTCTTGCTTTCCAGGAATATGGATCCCAGAAATGAATGACTTGCTATGTGCAGATCTACCGCAGCTGGAGAACATATGCTGCTTGGGAAAGGGTTGTACGTGAACCTGGGTTTAGCCATCTTCTCCCTCCTGGATTGCATTAAAAGTGCAAGGACTCCTTTTAGCCACCTCTCAGAGACAGGAACAGACTGGTATCTTTCAGATAAACTTCCCTTCAAGTTTCAAGTAGATTTTGGAGCAGTTTCACAGCAAATGTTGTACATCTGCCTTTGGGTAGTATAGTCACAGAGGAGGTATGAATCCCATCTAAAATGACTCATCAGTGTCAAAGATTACAAGACAATGGTCTGTTTCTGAAGAGCAGTATGATATATATTGGTAACCAGAAAGCAGAGTACTAATCTTAAACCAGAGCTGTAAATATTTTCTTAAACTAAATAAATATTTCCTTAAACTAAAACTCATCTTTTAGTTTACTTTAACTTTGCAAGGTTTTGTTATTGGTTATTGGAGGATTATGAGAGTTAGGGAATTCTGAAATGAACTACAGCCATTTATTCTCTTGAAAAGTATCACTGGAACTGTATTTTGGAGTTGTCATTCTCCTATTTAAATAGTATGCAGCAAGAGAGCTTAAGTGGTACCATATGAGTAATACATTTGAAAAATAATAAAGAAAAAACAGAGAACAGTACAGACCTGAATGAAGAGTACAAGAATGACCAAGTTTGTAGCAGCAGCTCCCAGCTGAGAGGTCATGGAAGTTATGAGCAGGGTTATGAGACTAGTGGAAATTCAATTATTTGTGAACTGAAGACATCAGGGAGTTTAACAAGGAGTTAAATTTCAGACCTGGAGAAGCAAGATAAGAAATGGGAACTTCTGCCACAGAGTGAAAAATTTACAAAGAAACTGCTGTTTTCTTACAAATAATAACAGTGTCTGAAATTTTGACTGAGTAAGGAAGAATATTTCAACCAAACAAGGATTAATTTGTAACAACTGTATTTGAAATAGTTGTGTCATTCCTACAAGAAATAGCTAAATCCTCTCTTGGCAAAATTTTGATAGAAGTCTCTATACTTTCTATAAATGTGGATGAGTTAAATTAGAATCTTCCTAAGAGTCAGACAGGGAACATCTGGTTTGCATCATCAAGAATTTAAGTGTGTGTTTGCATGTGTGCAAAATAACTTCATTACTAACTCCCCCTTTCCTACTGTTGTTTGTCTTCTCTCTTCACTTTGAGACCACAAAAAAAAGAAAGAAAGAAAAGAAAAGAAAAATCTTTAAAAATCGCATGCTGTGATCTCAACACTTCACTGAGAAGACCTAAGTTTCTCACAGGTTCCCTCTGAAAAACTTCCTAATAGAATCAGCAAGGAAGAGAAATTAGAAAGTTATAAAATTGATGTAAATTTTCTATCCCTAATACATGCCAAATTTGGAGTTTATTTTCCAGACGCAGTCTTGTCTTGGAGGGTTAAAAAAATTGTATCTAACCTAACCCTGTCCCTTTCTCCTAGACTTCACAGCTGTGTTCGCCTAAGGAGCTGGTCTCAGAGGTCCCCAGGCTGGCTGGGTTGTTTGCTAGCAGACGCCCTTTTAGTTCAGATGATTATCTGCTTTATCAAGAGAAGAGTCTACGAACTTGGCAGTTGGAAGAAAAAACTTTCGAGTCTCTGAGGAGCTTAGACAAAAATGTCCAGGCATGGATGACAATAAAAACGAGGGGTGGGAATCAGAAATCAGAAGGCAGAAACCAAAATAAATGTTGGCATTGAGCCATTACTGCTTATTCGCAAGAACAACCTCGGGGGCGAATCTGACCCATTAATACAGAGCACATATATATGTATGTGTGCATCTATAGAACATATACTGGATATCCCCTGTTCTGAATTGACTCCATGTATATAAAGTCTATTGGATAAATAACAACAGTCCTGCAAGCAGGAGCTTTGGGGTTGAGGAATGAGTGGGCAGAAAGAGAAGGAATAGCTAAAGGGTGCAGGTAGGTCTCTCCCATTTGCCTCAATCACCACCTTCCTGGGGATGTACCTCAGCTCCATAGGTGAAGTGTGTGTGTTGCATCAGTGCTGGTGATGGCTCATCCTCTTCTAGCTCATCTCAGGACCAGGATCTTGCCCCAGGCAGCAGGAACAAAAATGCTGTCTTCACAACATTGTGCAGCCCAGCCAAGAGACAGAGGAATGGGACACAAAGCCCAAATGTCCTGACACCACTTATTACCCCATTTATTATGCTCTGAGAATCTAACTGGAGAAAATGGGAACAATAATCCAGCCGCATGTTGCTTTTCTCTCTACTTGGCTGCTCCACATTGGTCTGGGTCATATATCGAGGTCAGGACTTCAGAGGCACTGGGACCTGCTATCAAAGTGCCAGATTATGTCCTTGGATACATGTGAAAAAAATAACACAATGTCTTATGCAGAACCTATGACTGCATATCCTTTAATCCCAAGACCTTCTCCTCCGCCTTTCAAGGCCACAGATTTCTAACTGACAAATAAACTGATTCTGACTGAGTGTGCTCTGTTTCAAGTATCATAACCTCTTCCTTTGAAAGAGGCAGGTCTGCAATTCCTTTTGAAGATCCTTATATCCAGGTCTGTGGCATCCAAATGGCTTCTCCTCGGAAGGATCTAGCTGTAATTACATTAGTGCTCCCCACCGGGAGCTTCACGCTCTCCCAGGGCCACCAGCCAGCTGCGTGAACAAAGCCATCTCATCATCTGCCTGCTTGGAGGCTGGTGCCATTCAGAAAATGCTGCTGGAGAAGAAAGGGCATTTGTAAGGACAACCCTAAAGTAGCACTTCATTTTTCAATAGTGAACATTCATCATTGTTTACTTTGCCAGTAGGGATGTATGACACGCAGACGATAAACAGCTCTCATCTGACTTTTGGTTCTGTGGAAATACATGTGGTTCCAATTCATCTGACCCAAATATTAGAATATTTTTCTGATTAAGTGTCCTGGTATGCATAGTTATCAGTCTTGCTCCTTGTACCACACCCATGGGGTGATCAGCTAATCTCATGAGAGAAAGTGGTGGAAGGGCAAAGGGGGAGAAGCCTGTTGTTTCTGAACACGGAGATGTCTTTCTCCTAAAGTATTCCCATTGAAGCTTGGTGAAGTAAGACAATGATCCTTTCACTAGCCCAGGGGCAATGACAGGGGAGAAGTAGGATACTGAAAATAATGCCATACTTTGCTTTCTCTACTGACCTGGACCATGGCAACAACAGAGACTTCCAGACAAGGAATTACCAGATAATTACTTACCTAGCAGTTGCTAGGACTGAAAAATCACTGTTTTCAGGTTCTGATGCCCAAGTTGCATCTGTCCGTGTTGATTCAGATCCTAATGCAATGAGACACAAAGCAGAACTGTGATTGCAGCAACCAGCAAGTGCAGCAGGAAGCAGGAGAGACATGCACCAAATACACCCAGGTGAGTTATGACAAGACCAAAAGTCACGTAGAGAATCAAATGTGGCACCTCCCAGTCCAGGATTTTATAAGCCCCTTCAAAGTAATTCAAAGAAAAGGTTGCAGAAAGCCTCTCTCATTGTAGATGGCGAATTTAGGGACTGGCAGAGCATTTTGGTGAGGTCCTGCTCCTGGCAGCTCTGTTGTTGTCAACACTGTTTATTTTTGCTTTATGAAATACATGCTGATCTTTCCTTCAGAGCATCAGTGTCTGTGACATTTATCTGTGCTTGTCTACATTAAACCAATGGCTTGCTCTACATGCCATTTCAAGGCAAGAATGAGATGGGAGTAAACTGTGTTCATCAATTTAAAACCATTTTCAATTGACCAGTCTAACCTTTCTGGCTCCATTAACTGAGTATTATTCATTTCTCCTTTAGCTTGACTTGAATCCTAGGAATTTCTATATATGTTTTACCACTTGAGGCTGGTTGAGAATTACTATAATTTTTTGTATCGACTTGAATCCGAGGAATTTCTGTATATGTTTTACCACTTGAGGCTTCCTGGTTGAGAATTACTATAATTTTTTGTAACCCTACATCAGGTCAGACTTGCTCAAGAAAACACAGCCTGCAGTTATTCTAAAGGTGTCTCATTCAGTTCCGTGGGTGCAAGAATGACAACCCCCCTGTAATAAAATTTATCAAGCTCCTATGGTTCACAGTTTTCTAAGCAATAGGAAGCTGTGTTTAGGTTCATAGCTACCACTTCTGCCCAAATAACAGTGACATGAGTTTAACACTTACAGTCACAACAAAAATCAGGGAGACTTTTGAATTTTTAGCACGTGAGTTTTTTTTCAGGAAAGTGCTTACAAATTCTGGGGAAGGAGAATCTACTCGTTACTCTAGGCTAGACCTCCAGGTTCATAAAAATATTATGGGGCATTAGTATCTGTTTCAAACTGCATTCCCTCTGATAGCCACTGTGAAGATAAACTATGTCATTGAATTCAGCCTATCTGGGGATTTTGTGTGTTGTCGTGCTTGTGCTATTGCACTCCCTGAGAGCACTTTCATGGCTGGATTTCTTATCAATAGCACTGTTTTGGTTAGGAGGACAATTTTATTTTACCCCCCCAAAAAGGGGAAAAAAAGCCCTACTGTAACACATATGACCATCAATATTTCTCTCAGCACAAAAGTGTTAGATGTCAAAACAGATTGTCGCATTTAGTTGTGGTAAATAAGCTGTGCTTAAATAAACTTTAGCACTCCTCAAGCTCTAACAGAGACTCCGCTGTTTTCATTATATCCACAGCCGTGCAGTTTCTATGCACAGATAAAGTCTCTGGTGCAAGACTGTGGCACAAAATAACAAGGAATTCTTCCCAGATGCATGGCTGAGCCCTCCCTGTGGGCACCCAGACTGTAAGATTTGCAAACCCGGTAGGAAATTTCAAAATAATTATGAGGAAAAGGAGATGCTCCATATCCCAAGGGAGATTTGCAGGACAGGACAACGGACACATCTCCTCACAAGAGTATAAGAGGATAACATGGAGCACTTTGGCCCAGAGGAGAAATTCTTGCTAATCTTGCTAATCTTGCTGTCTAGGACATACTACTAGGTTTCTAGGAAACGAACACCAAGAAACCAGAGACCATACCACCTTTTACTCATTTCTTCCCAAAACACACCCTTGCATACATACATGCCACAAGAATCCTTTCACTTTTCAACAGCCACCGATGGAACTAGCAGCAGTTTCTCCACTGCCATCACAGAGATGACATTGCTCATTCCCAGTGATGAACATATGGGTCCAATCACAAATGCATCCTCCAAGGAGTCTGGATCATGAATCAGTCAGCTACTTGAAAAGAAACCCAGTCCATCAGAACTGCTGAGTCTAGAGCATGATCCACCAATACATTATCACATTTGATTCTTTTTTTCTCCAATTAATCTTAATTTCTAGCATTTAGATTTTGTCTCTAAGGATACAGAATTAAAACACAGCTTGTTATTTTATGACAAGGATAAATAATTATTCCCTTTTGTACTGGTAGAGTCCAATAGGGCAGGCTAGTCGTGTCAGGAAAAGTTTATTGAAGCCTAGCACAAAAAAAAAAAAGCAAGAATTTGAAGTAGTGAGGTACACCACTTCTTATTACTGAGCTCGTGAGAAAGGAGGCGCTCTCTGGTGGTTGAAGTACAACTTCAGCTCCCTTTAGTTTTCCATGTCATTGTCCCTCTTTTTCTGGGGCATAAATAGCAGCCTCCTTTGGCCACACTGTTGTAATGGGACACGAGACCTTCCCTGTGTCACACATGTTATGACGGGATGACCTCATCAGAAGAGAATGAGATAAGGTGAAGACAGAGACCACTGAGGTATCTGGAAAATTACCACTAAATGATGCGTACACTTCATGTTATCACAGTTCTGAATGAGAGTGTGTCAGGCCAGACCACATGGTAACAATATAGGAACATAGTCCAGGAATGTAGGAATGCAATGAGGAAGAGCAAAGCCCATTTGGAATTAGAGTTAGCAAGAGATGTCAGGGACAACAGGAAGGGCTTCTACAAATACATCAGCAGCTAGAGGAAGACCAGGGAAAACACTGGTCTGCTGCTGAATGGGGTGGTTGTCCTGGTGGCAGAGGATGCTGAGACGGCAGAGTTACCAAATGCCTTCTTTGCTTCCATCGTTACTGCTGAGTTTAGTCCCCATGAACTACAGAGTCTGGAAACAAGAGGGAGAACCGGGAGAGAGGAAGACTTTTCACTGGTCAAGGAGGATTGGATTAGGGATTATTTAGGCAAACTGGACACCCATAAGTCTGTGGGCCCAGATGCACCCAAGAGTGCCGAGGAAACTGGCGGGGGGTTGTTAGTCAACTGCTCTCCATCATGTTTGAGAGGTCATGGAGGGTGGAGGAGGATGACTGGCTATGGATGACGGGAGAGCCGTGGATGTTGTCTACTTTGACTTCAGCAAGACTTTCGACACCGTCTTCCATGACATCCTCACTCAGGAAGTGTGGACTGGACAAGTGGACAGTGAGGTGAGTTAAGAACTGTCTGGATTGCAGAGCTTAGAGGGTCATTAAAAATGAGGCTGAGTCTAGTTGGAGGCCTGAGGGGTCAGTACTGGGCCCTGTGCTGTTCAACTTGTTCATCAATGACTTGGACGAGGGCACAGAGGGCACCCTGAGCAAGTTTGCGGACGAGACCAAGCTGGGCGGAGTGATCGATGCTCCCGAGGGCTGCGCTGCCATTCAGAGGGACCTGGAGAGGTTGGAGAGCTGGGTCATTGTCCACCTCTGCTCAGCTCTGGGGAGGCCACACCTGGAGTACTGGGTGCAGTTCTGGGCTCCACAGGACAAGAGGGATGTGGAGCTTCTAGAGAGTGTCCAGCATAGAGCAACAAAGATGATTAAGGAACTGGAGCCTCTATCTTATGAGGAAAGACTAAGTGATCTGGGCCTCTGGAGAAGAGAAGATTAAGAGGGGATCTGATCAATATATAAAAATACCTGAGGGGACAATGTGAAGAAGATGAGACCAAACTCTTCTCCGTAGTGATCAGTGACAGGACAAGGTGTAACGGGTACAAGATGAAAAACAGGAAATTTCACAAACTCTTCTCTGTAGTGATCAGTGAGAGGACAAGGCATAACGGTGACAAGATGAAACACAGGAAATTCCATCTCCCTGTGAGTAAGAACTTCTTTGGTGTGAGGGTGCCGGAGCCCTGGCACAGGCTGCCCAAAGAGGCTGTGGAGTCTCCTGCTCTGGAGATCTCCAAACCCACCTGGATGTGCTCGGGTGGCCCGTGCTCTGGGTGTCCCTGCTGGAGCAGGGGGTTGGACTAGATGATCTCTAGAGGTCCCTTCCAGCCTCAACCAGTCTGTGATTCCATAAATTCATATAAATAACTATGTATATGTGCATTTGTGTGTGTGGTGGGGTGCATATTTAGTCGCTTGGGTCTATGCATTCAAGGTTCCTAATTCAGGACCCTGTGCCACTACAGGTTCATAGTCAGTAGAGAACCAAATGCCCTTGGAGTCATATTTTAGAGTTTCTATCAGCTGGTATAAAAATATGTTCCTGGAAAAATGTTTACTATACTGGATAAAATGCCAGAAATGGAGTCTAGCCCAGGTTGTCCATCCTTGTTAGTTGTCCCCAGCTCCCTCTAGAGAGTGATAAGCATAAGCAATGACTATTAGCCTTACATTAGATCTGAATCACTGTCTGTCTTTGTCTTGGTGGTATAGAAGGAATATAGTTTCAATTAGCTATAGAGGGAGCCTAGAGTGATGCAATCAAGATTCTGAGAGCTCCTTGCCTAAATTTAGGTAGGATGAATTCAGGCCCTTCTCCTAAAATGTTTACACTGCCTTTTATTTGTGGCTTGAACCGGAAGATAGCAATTGTGCCTGTCCCAGGTCGAGAGAGATGTTTAAAGGGAGATTTGGTTAAATAAGGAACTCTTTTGCTTGTTTTTATTTTCTGCCTGGCTGTTTGCTCATTTTTCCTACAGAAGGGGCAGGAAATCTTTAGATACCAGTTTTCCCTCCTCTGCTATTTCCAAGAAACTGCACCTCTTTGATCTCTTTTGGTCTTGCAAAACCTGAGTCTGCCCTTGCTCAGACTGAAGAAAGTGGCAACTTCACAAGATCAGATCCTTATCTGGGTGTAGATTGCGATGCCCTCTCCACTTCAGAGAATCTCCCCTGATTTACACCTCTCTTAGATCTCAATCCTCAAAGTCTTCACAGGAGGTGGGATCGTGTGTCACCGACCTCAGTCAGTAAATTGCTTAATTTGAAACAGTCATTAAATAATCTTGAGTCTAATGTTTATTTCTCCAGGCCAATTTGTTTACACTGCTTGCTGCTGCTCTGCATGCCAGAGCAATGGGAGGCTACACGTTTCTGCAACATGTTTGATTTCAGTGCCGTTGCTGCAGCTGAAAGTCTTGGGTGTGTTTGCTTCTTTGGAAAGTGCAGCTTAATGGGTAGACAAGGAGAAGGAAGCAAAGCCAAGAACAATGAAAAGCATCAAGGTTCATATCTCTGGCGATCAGACTCTTCTCTTCCTTTCGCAATGTGCATTTTTACCTTGTGCATAGGATTCAAAATGAAGCAAGCTGCTGTGTCAGCAGCCCATGGTGTCCTCTGTCTTGAGGCTCCTGCCGTCAAGAAGGACTGAGTCACCTACAGCTTTTGCCTTTGGAACCTTCATCAGGACCTTCCATGAGCAGCCCATTTTCATGACATTATCTCTGGATGACATTAGTGTTTGGGTTTATAAACAGGGGATTGGCAAACAGACCCCTCCATGCACTTCCATGCAAATTCACCAAGCTGTCCTGCCTTAGGAAGCAGAACAAATCCCAAGCCTGACCGTGCTTTGTATCTCACGCAAAATGAAGAGGACATTCCCACCCTGGAGTTTCAAGGGGCAGTTGTGTGAGGCTCGTAGGAGTTTCTTCCAGGGAGTCCAGCTTGAATTTAGGGCACCTCCGTGTCTCAGCTCTCCAGAAGCAAAGACTTGCTGAGGACTCACTGACCCCAGCAGCACAGGATAAGGGCGCAGGTCCCCCCAGTAGATCACACAAGGCTCAACTCTCCACTCACAACTGCAATTAACTGTCCCAGGAACAACCTCACATCTCTCTGTCCTCCTACCATTCCCTTTGTCAGAGGACAAGAAACCCACAGACTTCTTCAGCAATACTCTTTGTAACTGTGTGCCATAAAAGTGATCTAGGTTGCTGGGAGACTAGAAGTTCAGAAACACAACCAATAAGAAGTTAGCACATGCCTTTTCAACTTGTAGCTATTTTTCCCCAAACTGACTGTGTTTATGGTATTAATTCCATCTCCTCCCACAGAGGCCTCCCTCCTACTTCTTTATTACACATTAGAGAAAGACTTTGCTCCTTCTCTCAAGTGCTGGCAACTCTTGGTCAATCCATTAAGAGCTAAGAGGAATGGAAATATGTGTGTTGAGATACATTTTACAAGAGCCACTTAAAAATGTAGTTTGCAACACAGTTCTGCCAGGGATGGGTTCTAAAACATTAAGGCTATTCTTTCAGGAAGGTCATGCTGTCATAACAAACATTTCACCAAAATAGAAACAATATCCTGGGAATCTGAACGTCAGACTGGAAAGTCAGCTTCCTGGCAGATATTTGTAAAGTGCTTTGAAGATGTAAAGAATGGCATTGCTACTAAAAAAGTATTTATTCCCCTTTTTTGTACTACTGTGTTGACATGCTTCATTTTTTTCTAGTGTGCAATCTGATAGAGGCGACATCTTCTCCACACTTGGGATTAAAAAAAAAAAACATACAAGAAAAACAGTGA
>NW_010583008.1:11728-65548 GCF_000705375.1 Tinamus guttatus
TTCCATGGCTCTCATCACTGTGGTATCTGAATGACTTTACAAACTTTAAACAGCTACAATAATTTTGTGGAACAGTGAAGTATTGCTGTGTGCATTTTGCATAGAGGAAACTGAAATACAGGATTAACTAAACAATATGAAGTCAAATAGTGTATTAGAGCCTGATAGCTGATCTCTCAAATCCCAATTTAAGTTTCTTTTATAAGCTAAAAAAAAAAAGCAGCTATGGGTGTTATACAGAAGATATTTAATGTCATTCTTTGGCCTGGGTTGTACAACTCAGATCAGGTTGTCATAAAAGTCCATTGTATTTCCAAAGTCCAGGAAATTATTAACTTTCTCTAATTCATTTTTGGAGGGGCATAAACCATGTGGTCTGTGTATAACACCCGAAGTAAGGCTTAGATGAGTTTACATGACCAGTGAGTGGCTATTTGTGCTTGTCCCGAGGTCTTCTTGGGCCCTTGCTTCCAGCCCCACTTAATGGAGGGGTGAAGTTCTCAAACATGTCCCATTCCCACCAGATGTGTGAAGACCAGCAGCTGGACAGAGATAAGACTATACAAAAACTCATCTAAGAATCCACATCAGGGGAAAAAGAGACAGAGAGAGAGACTTTATACATAACCTCGCCGCAAGAAAAATATAAATCAGAGCTTACAGGCTGCTCAAGGACCAAGAGATACAGATGGACAGAAAACTTGGCTTCATCATTTCTGGTGTTTGCGGTGCTACTGGGGTTTTGAAAAGTTTGAGATTCACCTTTTACACCCCAAGCCATTTCTCCCCCAGAGAGTGGTTTATCACTATTCATTTTTAGCATCAGTGGAGTGTGATAACAGAGTCTGGCTGTAGATGAGACACCATCTGATGTCCAGTCAGATCTCAGCCCAATTAGTCATTCAGAAGACAGATCTGGGGCTGCTTGATGTTCTTCACCTCTGGTATTGCTTCCAGCTACTCAAGTTGTGCTTCATGTTGACGAAGCAGTTCCTATCATTATTGTGAATCCAGCTTGTTATTCCAGTTGTCCCATAAAACTCTGGTACTGGGAGTAAGGCATCCTTATCATACAGGCTGAAGAGAGGATGCGAATGATAAATCCCTGGATACATGGTTGAGGCCAGCTCCAAGAATAATTTTTTGTTTTGTTTTGTTTTTCTTTGGGTCTGTTTGATAGCAAAAAGATAGTAATAAATGATCCTGACAAAATACCTAGAACGAGCTTCACTAGCTCCAGTTAGATAATGAGGATTTCTATGCAGGACAAAGGGGAGAGCAGCTTTCTTAACCCTGTTCCCCTTCTTAGCTGTCTGTTTACATGGTGGCTGTCATCCCAGTGCTCTCATTTTTGGTTGTTATTCACTCGCTATGAAGGAGGATGGGCTGCCTCAAAGCAGACATGTCAGTTGGTTTCTCCTAACAAGCTGCTCCCAGCTGTTGGACACAGGACAGGGGACAAGAAGACACAAAGGAAAAGTTTTCAGTGGCCTGTATTTTTCATTCTTTTTTTTTCTTGTTTGTTTATTTTATTTTCTGAGAATTTTAAGAACTTTTCGGGCTAAGGAGGGCTAAAAGGAGATATTTTTGTTTTAATCTTACCTAGCAGGGAGGCAATTTTCTTGGTCTGTAAGTAAGGACGTGGTAGGAGGCTCTTAACCGCTGAGACAACCCACACAAAGTGTTTGTTTCCACACTTAGGAAATGGTTATAATTGAACTTTTTCCCAGAGATGCAATTAAGAAATGATCAGGCTCCCCCCTGCTGGGTACGAATTTTGTGAAGCACCCAGAGGGCTGTGGTTCATGTCAAAGTCATAAAAGGGATGAGGTTTCCTCTGACGCATGTGCAGATTAAATCCTGGCCAGAACAGAGAAGCATGACTAAAAAATGTTATGCCTACCTCACCTGGTCTCCTTCAGTTTGTCACGATTGTGGAATTGCTGTAATACCCCTATTTGCTTGCTATCTCTTGCTAATAGGGAGATTATCATACATCCATGATCTGAAATTTCTACTTTTGGGCACTCACAAATAGCTAGAAGAAAGCCACCACAATACTGGATACCCAGTTATCCATCAAATTCTCCTTCTTTTCTTCCTTTCTTCGTTCCTTTCTTCTTTCCTTCCTCTGTTCCTTCCTTCCTTCCTTTCTTCCTTTGCTTTCCTTGCTTTCCTTTTTCTCTTTCTCTCTTTCTCTCTTTATATATATACAGTTCACAGGAGGCAATTAAAACCCTTGCAATGCTCACAGCTTTATTTCCAGCTTGAATAACTAAATCTAATCTTGGTTTGTTTTCATATTCAAAGGCTTACATATCTATTAACAAAAATAATGGGCCTTCAAGCATATTGCCTGCAGCCCTCGGCTTTTATATAATACCCTTCAATATGCTCCTTAATTTCCCTGCGTTCATCATATTTCAAAAATTAGTGATTTTCAAAGATTAGTGACTCTTGTAGAGAAATTTTTGGAGTCATCTTGAGTGTGAACATTTCCAACGCATATTTCATTTTACATTGCATAGAGATGACCAGTATTAAATACTCTGGAGGGACACCTTATAGACCAAAATCTTAAAGGAATATTAAATTTAGAGAAAAATGCATCACAATACATGTCACAGAGAAGAGAAAGCTTGAAATCAGAGAGAGACATCAAAGGCCAAAGGCAGATGACTGGTCTTCTGTGAAATGATGACCGGATGACTGATCTTTGGGATATTTTAATCTGAAGAAGAGGAGGGTTCAGGAGGATCTTGTCACACTGTACAAATACCTGATGGGAGGGTGAACAAAAAGACAGAACTAGAGACAGAAGAAGAGGCAATGGACACAAACTGAAACACAGGAAGGCCCATCTGAAAATGAGGATGGAACATGGGAACACGTTGCCCAGAGAGATTGTGGCGTCCCCATTCTTGGAGATATTCACAAGCCATGTGGACATAGCCCTGGGCAATGTGTTTTAGGTGACCCTTCTTTGACTAAAAGGGTTTGCCAGAGGTATCCTACCACTTCATCCATTCTGCCATTCTGTAAAAAATACCCTAAGAAATAAATGAGTTGAATAGTAAAGACCTACAAAATTATTGACTATATCAGGAACAGATACACAGTTTGGCATGCATTTCCACATTTACCTACCTTAAGAGGAATAATATAGATGTTAAGAAATTCAGGCACTCTAAATATTCATCTGGGTTTCTTTACAAGAAAAGTTTCTCGTCAGCTCCAAGTCAGCAGAACTCCCCGCACGGTGGCACAAACCTCTGCTTTCTTTCAGCATTTAGCTGAAAGCCCTGATGAACACAACTGCTTCCCAGGAATATGGGAGAGCTGGGGGAACTCAAAGCAGTCCCTTAGTCACAGTTGGTCTGAAGAGTTCAAGAAAGGACAGATCAAGGGAGGATTTCATTTCCATTGTAGAAGACCAAAGTCATGGGCCCAGTTATGAAGTCTGGCCAAAAGTCTTACGTGCCAGGACAGTACAGGAAGGAGTTAGGTTCCAGTTTCCCAGTTTTGATCTGGTGCCTTACTGTCTGTAACTATATGATACATCTGCGATGCTCTGCAAGCAATAAATGTCAATTTTAACCCAAACTGAAATCAAGAGTAACTGCAAAATGTAGATTCAGCCAGGAAATGCCTGTTCAGTGACCTTTCAATCCACTTGCACATCAGACCTAGAGTAGACAAGGAAACTAATTCTGCCTCGCCTGCTCTTATTCTGTGTCATCACTGGGCATTGTCCTCCTGCTTTAAGTTGATACTCATCTCTGCAACCCAGGAGATTTCTGGATGTTTACATATTGAAACATTCTCCCTTTTATCCCCTGTGGTGGCTTAATGTCTCATCCTCTGTCTTAGCTTCACTGCATTTCTGATTCAAACTTTCTCCATATGGAGCCCTTCAAATATGAAACAGCTTTGACCAAGGCAGCTGCTGCTTTGTCAGTTTTCATTTCTGCAGAGCTGATGACTAACACTTCAGCTTAGGATTCTAGTGGATTTTCATTCTCAGCCATGGCACTTGGATCGCTTGTATGTGATTTGCAGCCTGAAAAGTTCTCAACATATTGCTCCTGTTAAGGCTTCATCTGGTACCATGTCTGTAAATGGCTCTTCTTCCACCCACCCACCCATGTAATTTAATGTCATTGACTTTTATTAACTTGCCCTTGGTTTACCCTGTGTGAATGGTCTGGATTAGCATCATGCTCTCCAATCCTTGTCTGGGAACAGACTGTTGTCCTTCCTCTGGAATCGCCTCCAATTTCACTCTTTCTCCTTTTATGTTAGACACTCATCTCTGGATTTTTTTTTTTTTTTTGGATCTGTGCAGAGAAGGGGCATGACAGAACATCAGTGTGGTTATGACAGCAGGTGTCATTTATATCGTTTTTGAGTTTTTCTGTGTAAATTAGGGATATGTGTATTCAAAAGCAAGGAGAAAGCACATTTCCTTGCTGTATTGTATCTTATAGCAGAGGGTTATTGATTCAGGTGCCCAGAATTGTGATATTTTTGAAGCAGTATTTCCTTTGGGAACAATAGTGTGAAAGGGCAAAGGGGAAGTGATTAAAATTTCAGCTTTCAGACCCTACTGAATTACTGCTCCTTTTTCAAATGAGTCTGTGATACTGAAGGAAGAAACATCCACAGCTGCCCTAGGTTCTGCTTAACCAGTGCATGCCTATGTAGGACGAGGTGGTGCCAAGAGGTTCTTAGTTGCAGGGTTAGAATACTGTGTATCCCATTAAAATACCTGCTCTGGGTGTATTGCTGTGTGCAGAGCAGAAGTTCTCGTTGAGGACACGTGGCTGCGGGCTGCTCTTCTGCTGGATTAGTCTACCAAATCTCCACTCATTTATGAAGTAGGCAGTCATGAAACTACGTGTCAGCGTGCTTGGGTTTGGGGTGCCACTTCTGCAGGCTCTCCAAGGACTGTTGTGTTGAGAAATCTGCCTGGTAACTGAATGTGTTTTTGGTGATGCTAACAAAATACTAATTTTGGACAGCAGTGAGGGTTAGTCTAGCAAGAAGATATTCTTGTGTGAACAGGTTTTTCCAGAGAGTAGCTTTTTTGGGATACAGGGGAGATTTGTTGGTTTTTTTTTTTTTTATTTGTTTTGCAGGAGGACACTTCAAACGGGCTTGTCAGAATGAAAATACAAAGACTCGTCGCAAAATAATGCTGTCCTCATCAGACTTACGGGGCTGAGGCTTCAAACTAGGTGTCTGGGAAGGATCAGTTAGATGATTTCCAGGTCTATTGATACTCTGCAGTTTTGCATTCTGGTCGCAGGCTCTTGTGAGTGAAAACTGTCATGTGGTCAACACCACTGGAACAGGCTGCCCAGAGAGGTTGTGGAGTCTCCTTCTCTGGAGATCTTCAAACCCGCTTGGACGCAGTCCTGTGCCACGTGCTCTAGGTGACCCTGCGTGTGCAGGGGTTTGGACTAGATGACCTCTAGAGGTCCCTTCCAACCTTAAGCATTCTATGATTCTATGATTCTAAGAATTGCCTAATAGTCCTATTTAGAGAACACTTGCCACCCCACGATACAAAAAAGCTTGGCAGCTTGTGTCCTAGGGAAGAGAAAAAGGTGCATTGGGAATGTGAGGGACTGAGATCAAGTCTCTTTTTCATATCCCTGGAGCAAGAATGAGATTCTATGTCACCTTCAAAAAGGAGAAGGACCCATTTAAACACACACATTGTCACGTGGCTGTCTCTTGTGCAAGATGCATCCAGCTCAGACTCAAAGCTTTCCTGCACAATCAGGCAGCAAGAGATTACCAAGCTATAGAACTAAAGGTCTTTGGCATAAAGTCTGATCAATTTGTCTGCTGCAGACAGATGTTAGCATGCTGGTGTTCACTAGCAGCATTGTAGCAGCCTCAGAGGAAGAGAGTGGCTGACTAGAAGTTTTGTCTGCTATACTCTTGTCTACCACAACTAAACTACTCAGTGCAGACCTGGCAACGCATCTTAGCTAAGGTCACAAACCAGTCTGTGGCTGAGATGGGAACAAAATCTCATCATCTGAGGTCCAATCTAGTGCTTTAACCACAAGAGTAAATTTCATGTGTTATCTACTCTCCCTTTTCATGAACTTTACTTCACTGTATTTTCCATACTTTTTTTTTATCTGATCGTAAGGAAAAAAAAAACCCTTTCAAATGCACATTGCACTGAACAAAAAGCAGATTCATGGTTTAAAGCCTTAAAGCCTGCTCTAAGTCTGTGTGAAATATGTTCTTTGGATGTTCATTAATTACAAAGATTGCAAGACGGGAATTTTAAGTACAGTAATAAATCTATTCAACTAAACCATGGTGCTGGGGATTTCATCCAAGCAGGGTTTTATGCCATTAGATTACAGCAAAAGCTCTCTGAGACATGAAGAATAAGTCAAGACTTCAGAGACTTCAATGAATATGCTGATCCTTTGCACAATTTGTTTCCACTGCCTCTTCACAAGAAGCGCTAAGCGCTCTGTGGAACTCTGCAGCCTGAATGCAAAAGGGCTATAGGATGTCTGAGGAGTTGTCATTGCTGGCGAGAGACCAATCCATCTCCTAAATTAAGCAAGATTGGCCATGAGAAGTTCATACATAGAAAAAAAGTTCAGGTAAAACAGGGAGTAACACAGTGGTCTAGAAAACCTGAGAGTTACAGCTGCTGAGGTGACTACCTCTGTCTTGGTGGGGATGCCACACTGACGTTTGTACCTTTACTGCTCTTCACTACCCCAGGCCTTTAGGTATCACATCCTTGTATACAGCTACAGAGGTAATGACTTGGTGTTTAAACTAAGCACTTTTTATCAATTGTGCAGATATAAACACAACTTTTGGCCACCATGCTGGTGGCTGTTATCATGTTCTGCTACAGTTGCTGCTCCTCCATCAGGAGTGGTCCCCTAGGGAAAATTTAGACAGTCTTTTATTTGTTTGCCCTATGGGCTCTCTTTGAATAACCCTTCCCTCAAGAGTTAGCTAACTAAGAGTTAACCAACTCACCTACAGATAAATATTGGGCAGACGATAAATATTGGGCTAACCAGGAGAGTCTTCTTCGTATCTCCAGGGTCTTCACGCCTCTTTGGAAATAGGGACCCTGAAGCACTGATGGTGCACGGTGCTGCCTCGTGCCAATGCAGGCTCCTGTCCCGGAGACTCCCAGCCTTCACGGCCTGCTTGTCCTGCTGAGTGAACCCAGATGGCATTTTCCATCTGTGCTATTTCAGCCACTCTGCAGTGAGTCTTTCCAGCCGGGTGGGGCTAAGCTATATAAGGGACATGACCATCTTCCGTCGCTTGGCACGCAGCCTTGGGCTATACACAGCTCCGCTAAGTCATTCCGCTCATTCCTTTCTCTCCCGGGGAGGAGTGTAATTCATTGCAAAGGTTTTTCACCATGCCCTCCTGAGACGGAAAATTCTCCGCTTCGCAGCTGCCTCGACACATGGGACTTGTGCTTTGGGATGAGCTTATCTCAAGCATCTTGTATGCAGAAAGATTCCATGGCAGCATTAAAAAATAAACAGACCTTTAAAGAGGGTGTAATGTGCAAGCAGACAAAAAAAAAAAGGCAGCTCTGTGTTCCTCGAGAGACATCTCTGCTCTGATCTTCCTCATGTTATCATCCAGTAAAAAACATATAGTTTGAGCATCCATGCGTGGTTGGCAGATTCACTAGAAACAGTGGTAAAAGAGGCAGTTGGACTGTGTCTGCCAAAGACAATTAAAGCAAATTTGATAAAGCATTGATCTCACATGCTTTCATTCTCGAACGCATGCATTCATATTGCTTTAAATCCATGTCCACTGCCAAGGACAAGGACTGGCAACATTTCTTTGCTTTTATCTTATTATGTGTCTGTGCCTTTTCAAATCTTTTGAGTCTATTGGCTTTGCATTGCAGCCTCAGAATGGTGTTAAGTGCCCTGGTGGCAAGGACACATGTTGATCCTTGTGCACAGCCTGAGGGTATCTGGATGCGACTGGAGTTGCAAGGTTTTCAGGGCAGTGTTGGAGAACCATGTGGAATGAGAGGTGCAAAGCTTTCTTGCTGAGTTTGTCCTAAGAAACATCTAGGATAAACGTTTTTTTTTTTTTTTTTCCCCAGTCTGGATGATCAGGGAAGCAGAACTAGGAATGACTCTAGCAGCTAAGATACGTCATTATATTGACAATTCCCGTCTCCTGCAGTCAAAAAGAAAAGTAAGGAAGCATGTAGGCCAGATTTTTAAAGGTACGTTGATATCTAATTATATCTCCCAAAACTCTCCCATTCAAGTCCCTTATTACTACCTGTTTTCAACTGCAGGATGGATATAGAAAGTCCAGGATTTCTAATTTTTTGGGGGGACCAAGCAGCTTGCATCCTGGCTGTTTGGGCCATTTTGGCAAAAGAACTGAGAACATCCCCAATCCATCTGACCATCGGGACTGTGGACACTCAAATTTCTGAGGCTTATACATCTCCCTAGAACATTTCCATGTGTATTTGCTCAAGAGTGCCTTATTCATGCATGATAATTTTCTTTTTTTCAGCGCGGTAACCAAATGTGTTAAGGAGACCTCAAAGGGTGAATGTGCATCAGCTCTGTGGTCTATGGAACTGGTTTGCTGGGAATTTGGAAAGACCAGTAAAACATCATGCCTTCCCGATTCTCTATAGTTTAAACTTCTGACCACTGGATAAATATTTGTCTTATGCTGCGGGCAAATTCTGGAATGTGACCACAAGTTTTGCAAATATATGAATACTTGATCAGGGTGAGAGGGCACCGCCTTGCTCCAAAGGGCATTGTAACCTAAAAATTAACTCCTGGAACAGCCTTTCCATCACGTTCTTTATATGCTAGATATTCTCCAGAGGATACCATGGAGGAAATGGCCTTTCTTTAGCACAGTTAGAAATTTGACCATGCATCCTGGACTGCAGGATAGTCCATTGCGATGCGCTTGTTAGAATAAGCTGGGATTCTGAAGGAGAATCTCAAGGAGGGAGAGAATATTTTATGTTGTCTGATGCAGTGAACTGCTCCAGGACTCATGCAGTATGTCCTGCATCAAGAGTTGAGTTTTATTAAGCAAAGAGTTTTCTTTCCACTTGAAATGTAGAGGATTTAACATATACCTCCCTGCATTGCTAGACCTGACAGACCAAGCAAACACTCCGTGTTTTGATGACTCCAGTGATTAAAAAAAACTTTGGGGGGCCTGTTCCAGCAGTGACTAATTACAGATAAAGCAGTCTAGATGCTTATTCCTGTAGTTCTGAGCCAAATGTGATGGTCATATTTCTTGCTGCTGACTCTATTTCTTTTGCAAATGGATTCAGTGCGTCCATGAAGTATGCAGCACGTCTGTTAAGAATCCTAAGCTTTGAGTCTGAAGATAACACCTCCACAGATTTATCTCATTGATACAGGAAAAGTTAAATATTTACTATTGGGCAGAAAACTTGTTAGTGTCAGAAAGACAGTTCAAGTGCCTGGCTTGCTCCAGAGCACTGGCCTTATCCAATGGAGTTCCAAGTAGTGCAGGGCTCCTCTAGCAGAAATCAGTGCCAAGACTATGGTCAAAGACAATTACAATTACTGACACGTAATCTGTAACATAATCATGGGGTGTACTAAAAGAGCCTAAATATTAATTGATTTTTATATATCAGAAGGTTTTTTTTTTTTTGTCCTGTCACACCATTTATCACCATTAGGTGGTTAATTTCTTACTTTTGTAGGAACAGACATTTATAGTAAGTTCAATAAACTCATCAAAGAGAAGAAAGCGCTCAGAAATTAGACCACCTAACTAAACATTGGGTGTCTTGCCTTCTTGCAAACAGAAGTGTTTGCCATACTTGCCATCTACTATTCACAGCTGCAGAAGTGAAAGCAAAAGTGGCATCTGAAGAGGAAGAGTTGTGAACTTTTGCCTTGTGGTGAAGTTTTTTGACTTTGCAACAAATCTCCTGTTCGAGGGATCGGTTTGAACAATAGAGGAAACCTGTTATATAGGGGAACAGTGTGGTTGTTCTGTATGGGCTGGCATGTACTGTGGCAACTCATGACTGCAGGTCTCCATGTCCAAGCAATATACAGGACGTACGCTGGAGTATGGCAGATAAGATGCTTCCAGCTGCTCAAAGGTTTGAGGGAGCAGGTCGCAACTCAGGCTTTACTTTGCCCTTTCTCTTCTTGATGCCCCTGCTCAAGCAGTTGATAATATAGTTATGTGAATCAGAGCATAAGCTGTGAGAATGAATTGGGAACTATTCATCTCTTTAGTGATCCTAGATGACAGAGACAAACTGGAAACAGCGGAGGAAGCAATAGCAGAGGACACATATGTTGCTAATATCTACATAGCAGGATGCCTTTTGATTAAATTAAAGAAGCTGAGGCCCGTTTGAGGTCTGATACCCTTTCACAAGGTCCTGCAGGGAAGAAGGAAGATCCCTACAAGCTGCCATGCAGGCTACAGCCTAGAGAAGAGCATCATCAAAGGAGCAGAAGGACCAGGAATATACATAAATATAGAACTTACATTTTGCACCAGCAAATCTCAAAAAAAACCTACAGAAAAAAAGTCTCATCACCCATCTTTCGTCAATGAACAGACATAGAAAGGAACTTTCCCAAGAGCATGTAGCAGAGAAGAGCATGGTACCTGGAGTGTGATGGAGAACACAGACCGCAAGACTGCCTCGCTCTGCAGGACTGCAATCAAACCAGTGAGATGGTGCATCTCCCCACCAGTTCAGGAGTGTGGTCAAAAAGCATAAAAGACTTTAACTTCCCATTAAAGTAAAAAAACATTTTCAAGTCTGTAAGAAGGCTGAGGTCACGATGACCTAAAAAGCCTGGAAGACATCAGTATTTTCCTGTAATGTCAACTTCAGCTTCAGCCTTTCTCTGAGTTATTCCATCCCGGACATAACAGGTTTTGCAAATTCTTTCTGTTAAATGCCTTCCTGATATGGCCTCTCCTAATCATCCACACAGGTGCAATACTCATCGTATCTGGTACTCACTTCACTGACTTCCTTTACTTTCATTCTCACAAATATAAAGCAAAGATTTATTTCCAATCCACCATTTTAATTACCTCCTTGAACATTTTATGTTTCCATGGGCTTCTCTTCTTCTAGCTTATCGTGTTTTCTTTCTGCAGACCTCTTCTTAGGTTGTGTTTACCCTAGCTTCTTCTTTTTTGGCACAAAAATGTGAAGTGTCACCTACAATTGATCTCTTTGCTGTGTCCTAGACCTCTAAGAAAATGAATGTAATAGACCCTGCACTGGGACTCAGAGAATCTTGTTCAGTATCTGGCTAGCACTTCCTGTGTGATTTTGCCATGTATTTCAGTTCCCCAGCTGTATAAAGAAATCCCTTTTCCACACTTAAAATTCTTTTTCAGCTTTTCCTATTTAATCCATGTTTATAAAATACTTCTTATAACAAAGCCCTGACCGTAGCTGAAGTCTTCAGAAACTACCAGAACTGAAATGAAAATAACAGTTTGGGGAAAATAAATTTTATGTCATTAGTGATGATTTCTGAATGATGCGATCTATTTTGGGTGCAGAAAAGTGTTCAAAAGTACCTTTCTAAATGATAATTTATGGTAGATAATCTATAGTAAATAAACAGCAAAGGCTGTTCTTACTGTTGCATAGGGCTAAAGAGGACCTCAGATTCCCGAGATCCCAGGCTGTGAAATGAAAAAAAAAAAAAGAAAAGAATCCCTCGAGCAACAGAAAAAAAGGCTATTAGCAATTCAGGCATGTTACAGATTTGGAAGTGTTTTTCAGACCCATTCCATCGACGCAACAGGAACGGTTAGTAATTCTGAGCCCGGGGATATTTTGGGAGTATGTATATTTGTACTTTTTTTACTTACACGATTTTTTTTTCCGCTAATAATCTGATCATCTTCATGTTCTGGGAAAAAAAAAAAAAGGCGGTACAAACAATTATTGCCCCACACAGTCAAGATTGTTTTAATTTACTCCATTACCGAACAGATGAGTCGGAAAACAATTCTTAGTCATGAACGTAGCGCCGCATGAGGGGAAATTCCTGGGGAGTGAATGAACGCAGCAATATCTGAATGTCTTTTTTTTCTCTCTCTCTCGACACTCCACATGAAGTGTTTTATCAACCTTTTTAATGGTTTGTCATCGTTTCAGCCTGAAGTCAGCACTTTGCGTGCACTGATTCAGCTCTGCATGCTCTGCGCTGCATTAGCCCATACAGACTCTGTCTTTTAAGTGTGTTTTCTAGGTATAGTTTTTCTAGGTATAGTTTTTCAAAAAGGCCAGGTTCCCCTCTGCTTAATTAACGCTATTAGGAAGAAACTCAAAACCTTATGGTGTAGTTATTGCCTCACTATTGCTAGACAGGTTCCTGATTCAGGTGGAGGTTGGGCTTTGCTGTGATCACCCATTTTACCTCTATTAATATGAAAAGAGAAATTTTTCCAATATAAATATGTTATTGAGCCCCAGTGTGTCTTATCCCATGGTAAAAAGAAAACTTTGAGTGGTTTGAATAAATCCCAGAAAATCATCCTGGGAATAATTGGGTGAAATAAATGGTTTATCACTGGTGGGTAAATAGCCTATCTAATATCCAACTTTAGTTTATCATTCCCATATCCACAGCTCAGACAAGTGCATAGATATCAAAACACCACCACGGAGGTCTTCTGTTGAAAACTGAGAACATGTTTATTGAAACAAATATAAAATTTGGGACTTCCTAAACCATCTTTGATCTCCATGCAAAATGATAAAGGCTGAAATCGGAGTTGAAATACCACTGGGCTCTCTTAAATGTGGGCTCTTATGCTTTCATTTGTCATCTTTCTGACTGTTTAAGTACCTGAACAATATCAACAAATAAATAGCTGTACCTAACACATTACATCCCACTTCTGAACCCACAAGTTCCTCAAAAGAGAAGAAAAAGCCTTTGCACTCCTTGCTTTTGAAGAGTAGGAACATTGCCTGAGTGCCCGCACAAACAAGGAATAGGGGACCCTTTTTGAAGATGAGGAATAAAGGCACGGATGATAAGGCTGGGATCACCAGGAGCAAAAGCAGCCTCTGCCTGGAGTCCAAGTCACTCAGGGATTCACTTATAATGAAGAGGGGTGAAACATCTACTGACCATGAGGGGGGTCAGGGGTGACTGGATCCGATATAGACGTTTACATAGCATCCACCTAAAGCTGTGTGTGAAAATGTGAGAAATCACATCTTTTGTGGCTTGCCCCAAAGCTAGGCAATCATTTAGCTATTTCAGCAAAGTCTGAAATGCATTTCAAAATGCCATTTCTTCAATTTAAAAAAATGAAATTAAAAAAAAAAAAAACAGAATAGATTAGAGTAAAATAAAATAAAGTATATAAGTGGTAGTCTGATCTGGCATCAGTGAGCAGTGAGTAGAGGCTCAGTGTTGCTTAGAGGTCTCTCCTGGCAAAAAGTCAGGAGGAATGGAGATCTCACAAATCTCACAGTGCTATGAGATTTGAGGTAAATGGTCTGGAGCAGAGCACTGTTCCAGGGCACAGGAACAGGCTGCCCAGAGAGGCTGTGGAGTCTCCTTCCCTGCAGATCTTCCCAACTCTCCTGGATGCCACCCTGTGCCCCATGGTCTGGGTGTCCCTGCTGGAGCAGGGGAGTTGGACTAGATGATCTCTAGAGATCCCTTCCAACCTCAACCATTCCGTGATTCTGCGACTCCAGGGGCCAAAATTGTACTGCACCCAGATGAACCAGTGCTGAGAGTTGTGGGGTTTAGGAGAAACTTGGTGGTAACAAAAGGTATAGTCATCTAAAGACAATTCTTTGGCCAATGTTTGATGGCCTTAGGACATTTCAGCAGTGGCCCTGTGTCTATGAGAAAAATGGTCACCCCAGTTGGCACTCTTCTGGGGTAGTTGTTAGCACTTTCAAAAACAAATGTAGGAACTGCCTAGAGCCCAGAGAGAACCTTTTCCTCATTATGGGGCTGCCTCCAGCAGTAAGTAGCAAGAATTCATGGCATCTCTAGCCTGAAGCTAATGGAGAGCCTGCAATGGTAAAATGAAATAAGAGGATGGTAGAGATCCCCCCAAAAAAAAAAAGGATGTTTTTCCTTGTCCTGGTAAGTGCTCTTCTCTCTGCTGGACAAGCCCTGGTTGTGTGAAGACCACCCAAGGGTGAGGAATGATGCGGCAGTGCTGCCTTTCCTATGCTTCTATAGCCTCTCTAGCACAGCCTTTCCTATCGTTCTACAGACTCTGTACCTAGTTAGACATTAAGCTATGGACACATGGAAGAGTCAATTAACATGAATTAATATAAAGTATGATAGTCAGTTACTTTCCCTGGAGGTGTTTATGTCACATCTTCTTCATCTTCTGTGGTCAAATTCCATGGTAAACCTACATGCCTTGCTGGTGGATCAGCACAACCATACATTCATTGCATGTGACCGCTGGAGCACTGGGATTTGCTCCAGTAATTATTTACTGTGTTTGGCCTGGAGACTCAGTTTTACCATTAAATTTTCAGCCAAATGAGTCAAAACTCGGCATTTACAGCCATATTTAGGCGTTCTGAGAAATGTGACCTCATTCAGATAAGTGTTGAGAACCTTTCTGTGTCGGTGGAAAGCAGAGGTGCTCACCACCTTTGATACACAGGCACCTTTTAGTGTCTAAATATAGACTTTAAAGCCCAATTTAAGAACTTAGTTTTAAAATGTTACTCTAGAAAATTTTTCAGTGTCAGTTTTCTTCCCCTTACGTCTCTGCAGAATATAAAAGGTCTAGTGCAATGAACTCTGAAACACTTGTGGATTTTTCATCTCACAAGCACTTGCATTTCAATGAGGAAGAGATGTTTGTTCAAACTTGGCAAATGTCAGATATATGATGTCCTATTTCCTTGCGGGGGGAAAACTTGCAGTAAATAATAAGGTGAAATCACTATTTTAAGCATCTATTATGTGTAAAACAGTATGAATTCCTTCAAGATAAAAAGCATGATGATTTTTCTTTTACTTTAATTACATATAATAAATGTAAAGAAATATACATATATGCACACAAAACCCTTGTGACAGTTCCTTCATCAGTTCATCAGACAGTTCCAAACATCAGTTTGGTAAAATCTCATTTAACCAAGAAATTTTATGAACTTTGACTGAATTATGTGAATTTGCGTTTTGAATATGGTTTAATGTCCTGTCCTATACCTTTATTTTAAGTATTTAGAAGACAAATAGGCTCATGTGGGATGACAAGCCCCAAATCTTTCAGACTTTACCCCTCATAAATAGCAACAGATCACACAAGAGAATGTCTAACTCAAGATGTAGGTTTTGAACTCCAGACCATTCTTTTTTTCAGTGTTTGGTCAATAAAGTAAAAGCAATGCAGTTAAATTACCAACTGCCTGTTGAAATGTCACCAAAATGTTTCAGCTGGCATTTATTTTTACAGAATTATTCTCTTATAGGGTCTCATCACTACTAGGGAGTTAAAAATAATAATAATTTTAAAAACTACATCATGCATAAATGTAATTATCTCTTTTTAGGATCATCTATGCTTTTTAACAACCATTTTTAAATATAACCCTGACTTTCCTTGCTAGTGTGAATTTCCAAGAGATACCTATTGAGGTTCTGAGCATCTGTATTATCTTCACTAAGATGACATGTTTTCCCAGGCTCAGATATTTTAAGACATATTAAGACGTGATTTATAATTTGCATCACTTTTTCCAAACAAACCGTCCCATGGAAAGTCCCCAGCTGTGAAGGTTTCACAAAAAAAGTGATGAACCGGTGTTTGGCAGCAAACCTAACAGACCATTTTTAAAATTAAACTCAAAAGGAAGAGTGAAAAAAAGATATCTGCGGTCTTTAAATATTAACCAGCTTATATAGCCCCCTCCCTGTAAACCTATGATCTTGTTGCACAACCAATTATGTCCTTAAAAGAAGCCTTACTTGGTAACGCAGTCATGTATACAAAAGCATCACACCGCGTATCGCAGCGGTGATGATACATCCTGGGCATGATCCAGAGCGGGTTGAAGTCGATGGAAAGACTGTGCGTGCCTGGAGTCACTGGCCTCCGAGTCAGTCCAAGAAGTACAGCACATTGCCGAGCAGACGTCCATGCTCTCTTGGGCTCCCAAGGAGACCTCACACCCTGTCCCTGCCCTTCCCACCAGCATCCAGTGAAATGGAAGCTGCTGGTCATCCCCAATGTGTCTAGAAGCCCCCAGCACCCAGATCAAACCCTGTGGCTTTGTAGCTGTGTTTTGTCTACAGATAAATGCATAAATAAATGTAGATATGCTGCAATTTCTCACATCATTGAGCCAGATGATGTGTCCTGCCTCCCTTTCTGCACACTGTCTTTTCCCTTTTTCAAAGATGTCTTTGGAAAAACATCATGCATAAATTTAATTAGCTCATTTTAGGATCATCTATACTTTGAATGAAGGTTTCATCCAAAACACTGTTGAGATCCCTCTAGGAGGTGCGAACATGTGGCAAGGCTCCAACAGGGATCAAACCAAGCCTTGCACCTAGCCCTGCAGCAGATGCAACATCGTCTTTGCACCAACAGCAACATGGACTTCTTGTGGCCTCAGAATAATGAGAGGTGGCCCTGCAGCAGATGCAACATCATCTTTGCACCAACAGCAATACAAATACCTCACATCTCCATGGATTTCTTGTGGCCTCAGAATAATGAGAGGTAAAATCAGCCCCAAGTGACCGAATCTGAAGTATGAAAGAAATTCATGGAAAGCCCTGAATTGCCTTCCTGAAAGGCAGGCAAAAATCTGAAGTTGATTAAGTTTGTGCAATGAATGTGCCTGGCCCAGCTTTAAGTGGTCTTTGTCAATTGGAGGTGAAAGTACATGTGAGTCAATATTTTGCATAGGCAGCTTGTTCTGCTCCCCTCCAGTAGGAGTACAGCCCTGTTAAGAATAAAAAGTAACAATTTTTGAGAAAACAAAGACTTCTGCAGGATGGTTTCTCTTAGCAGCAACAGCTTCTTTGGATGAAACAACCATTTGCTATGGACAAAGCCAGACATCCGTCCATCTCTCAGTTTGGGATAGAGGGATACCTCTACTTGGAGATAATCACACAGCTTAAGGTCGTATCATGATGTCATCTTGTTGACCTTTTTTAATGTCTGTTAGGCTCTGTGTGCCTTATTAATGATTATCAGACAACTCCTAGATAGAAGCTCTGTTTCCTTACATTCAACTTGAGCCAAATTTGGAACAGTGCCTTAAGAAACATCAGGCTCTCAGCAAAGCCTGAAGACATGTTGGAGGTTACAAACACCTTTTAAGGCCTTTGGAGTGAAGGGTTTCAGTGTTTCTTTCCTCACCTCTAATTTTGCGAGCTTCCAAAGCAATTAACTTGGTGTGATGCTGCAGTTTTACACTTCAGTTTTACCTTCTTGTAAATGAGAATCCACCCTTCCTCAGGTGCAGACGTGAGAAGTTCTCAGAAAGGGTTTTAAACCGGGTGCTGATAAGAGCAATTAAAATGGAGGTTGCACTGAGGACTCAAAGGTCGCTAGATAGCAGCGAAAGTAGGACATGGCATCAAACTAGAGAAGAGGAAATGAAGAAATGGAACCAGCCTGTGCAATGAGCCAATGGGGAACTTTCTGCTTGAGGAAATATCTTATCATGCCTCTGATTATTCACCCATAATTTTACTGCTAGTGTTGCTCGCCTCGGAGCACCGCAATAGCAGTCACAGAAGGTTTTCGGGAGTTTTTCCCCTCCAAATAGATCTACATGCTGGGCCCACGCTAACCGAAACCCACTCTGTGAGACTGGCACCCAACTCTCACCGCGTACAGAGAAGTACATCTTGCCCTTATCAAATACAAGAATCTCACAGATTGGGGGAAGGTAAGTTGGAAACCTCTATACCTTCTCAGGCTGCAAATGTCTTAGTCCTCATAGCTAAATACAGACCAGCCGAGACTGCGCTGGAAACCCCTGCACTTTCGAAAGCCGTGTTTGTCACCTAATACATACTGCTTTTGCTTTGGAAAATGCAGCCTGACACAGAGCTGATCAGCCCCTTCAGGCAGCTGATTTTAGGGGTAGTTTGAGTTACTAAGAACCTCTACATTTTAATGCAATTAGATAGAACTGGATTAAGCAGCTGTCCCAGACAAAACCACTGCCAAAGCAGGTCAGTAGGTGTCTTGCTATGTATCTTATCATGGAGATGATGCTTGGCTCAGTCAATGTTCATTGGGTGCTTTAGCCCTCTGGGAGGGCAAGGTGCCTCATGCAATCTCAGCTACCCTGGCTCACCATGTACCACTACTGTTTTGAACCAAACATGATGCTTTTGGTTCGTTCCATGCAGGCAGAAGAGGGGACAAGACTTGCACCAACCAAGGGTTTGGTCAATGATGGCTGTTGTAAAGACCTGTGCGGATCACCTTGCTCTTGGCAAAACGTCTTCGTGGTCGCAAGGTGGGCAGTGCAAGGACGTTCCCAGGCTGACTGGGGGGCTGTTTCTGACTGTGCAGACTGGAAAGCACCAAGGAGATGTTTAGAGGGCTGCAAAAGCAGCAACTGAACCACACTACAGCCCAAGGGCACCTCAAAACACTGACCATGGCTGTGAAGGGACAGAAGAAAGGGTACTGACCCTTTTACAAGACCCAGACATAGCAGAAACAACATTATTTTGATGTGTTGGAGTAGAAGACACTGAAATCCAACCATTTTAGGTCTCTCCTTAAGCCTGCTTCAGCTTCCTGTAAGCTTACTGATAAATGAAGTGGTGAAAAACAGTACTTACAGCTTTGGAGCTTGGAGCTACTTTGATAAAGGGCCAAAAAAAATGTGTCGACCAGCAACTCCTATGTATTATTCCCACACACCAGATAAGATTTGTTTTTCAGATTAAACAATTGTGACATTTACAAACCGTCATACCACGTAGGCTTCTCGATAAATATTTTTTAATGGAAAATACCCATTCCCCATGGCAATCCAAAGTAAGGAGTCAGAGAGAGTGAAAAAAAAAAGACCTGAGAGACTTTACAACAGTGAGATAAGACTAAAGAGCTGAAGGGATGAAGTTAATCATTGCACATGGGCGATCCCAGTGCCATATGTCGGGAGATATACACAGTGTTTTGGGTACAAAGCCAACTAAATAGTGCCGAGAATAGAGACAGGTAGCAACGATGTGGATTGCTCCTTTGTGTAAAGACCATCTGTGGCTTTGTTCTATGTTATACAATAGGAACTAATCAGGTGTGGCATGGAGTAAAGCCTCAAAACCTCCTGCTATTAGTCATGACAATGCAGTGGTCTGTGCAGTTCCTGGACAGAAATATGCTGGAATTGCTCTGGAAAGGAGTATTCCCGTAGCACCAAGATAAGTGTCAACTCACCTTTTGCTGTGCTGAAGCCCTGGTGCAGCAGAGGAAGAAATCAACAATGTGCTTACTTATTAGCCAACTAGTCATTTTTACCCATCCTGAATCATACTTGAGGGCATGTCATATAGATTCCCTTTCTTGTTGACTTGATTTGGAGGACTGATCAGTACAACAGTCCTTGAAGTTTCTCCACATTTATAGAAGTGTGAAATTTCACTCCAGTAGTCCTCTACTGGTATGAATCTGGAGAAACAAGGGAATGAAAAACGACCACTCTGGAAACAAAGGAATTAAACACTAAGACTTGGCATGGCTGGATTTGGGAGAGAAATAGCATTACATGCTTATATACCTTTTTAACAAATTTCACTGGTTTGCAGGATTTGAGTTATATACGTCAGTGACTGTTTCTCTGTGCTAATTAAACAGAATCCTGAAGCATTTTTTCCCCCTTTTATGTCATTTAAAAATAGCCTGGCCTTTCCTGGCCGCCCTAATACACTGATTAATATAATCAACAAACCTATTTTAAGAACAACACACTTACTCCAGTCGATCTGAATAGAAATTTGCTTTACTCTCACCAAAAGCCCTACCTTTTTTATAATTATTTTGTTTCAGACTCTAAAACACCCTTCAATTTATGTTTGTGAGTCAATCCCCTTTAGCTGTAAACCACTGACTGGCAACTTCCCTGGAAAAACAACTTTCATCCTTTCTCAGCAATAGTCATGAGCACCCCTCCTGCTATTATTTTCCAAACCCTCTCTCTTCACTTTGGATCTTACTGCTGGCAAAAGATGCCAGGTGGATTGCTTTGTACACTGAAGTCTCTAAACAGGTTCCTTCTGCTGCGGTAAGAAGAAATGAGCATAAATTTGATGTAATTGTGGGGAGGTATAATTGCAGAAAATTACTAGTTTGGGATTATGTGGAGCCTGGTCACAACGGCGAGTCTTTCTAGTGATTTCACTGGGTTTGGATAAGGAAACTCATTAGCTCTGTCTAGCTCCACCAAGGTAGGATCCAAGGGTGGAGTGAGAGATGGATTTAGATTAGGCAAAAATGAAAGTATGGATTTTATTAAACTTAGCCTAAGAGAGAATTGGGTTTGGGTCCATGATTATTATTTGGGGCTGTTATATCTCCCATGAGATATAAATATTGGAAATTTTACACAATCAGACATGTAACCTTTAGTTACATCTGGGCTGGACTAGGAAACATAGCTTGGGTTTAAAAAACAGTTTAAATCTATGAAGAAAATCAGACACTGCAGCTCAGGGATCAGTGGCTCCTGATCCTCAGCTCATTGACATCCCTTTTTGCTATAGACCAGATTCATTTATGCATTTAGGTAGATCCTAATTTGACAATAACATTCAGAGTTCTACCTACCCATCAAAGCTGTTATAAAGCTCTGACGACTGGCTTTTGAGTCACACTTTGCTCTTCCTCATGTACATTTCCAACAGGAAATGTGCATTTCCCGTTAATTCACTGAGCAACTTACAGACGGGCTAAAGTCTCAGGAGTATTTTTAAAGCTTTGTTACATTATTACTGCTGTTTATCTTTCTATTCCATGACGATGGCTGAAGTAATCCCTGCCTTGGTGAGCAAACTCAGAGCTTCACCTGTGTTTACTTAAAGAGCACGAGGTACAATGTTCCCACAAACACAGGCCTTGCTGGGCATCATGCATTGTGCTGGAAATTGTATTTCCCAAATTTGATGGCCATACGATTCCCAGTGAAACTGTTGGAAACATTAAAAACGCTGGCAGCTACTAATGAAAACAGCTCTATTTTCTTGTTGTTCTGCCAAGATCTCAGCTGAAATTTTTTAAAGAGATCTCCCAGTCCATCTCCTTTCACTAAAAACTAGCTGACTTTTTTTTTAATTTAAAAGAAGCTGCAGATGTGACTTGCAAAATCTATTATGGAGTTGGATTTTTTGTGTGTGCTTGTTTTCTTAATTGTCTGATAATCCATATAAAAGGATGAAAAAGATTGTTATTGGACAAGTCATAATTCTGTAAAAAAGAAGCGAAGCAACAACCAAGTAACCTGATAAATCACCAAAGAAAATGTTACATCTGAGCAAAAAACTGGCATTGCTTTCTGCCTTGAGATGAATTTTCATCTGTCTCATAGTAAACCTTGTAGCCAAAGTCTTTATTGGCCAAGTAAGTTTTTTCAGGAAGTTCAAGCCCTTAACCTCAAGTCCTTCTTTTGCTGGCAGCCCAAAGCCTGAATACTTCGGGACAGATGTTCAGGACTGCGGATCACTAAGAAACAGGAATCTGTTTGCCTTTCTTGGAGTTAGTCTGGAACATTTCATTCAAAGCTCATTTTGCTTCGCACTGGATTTTTCATTTGAGCTTTTAAATAAGAGACATTATTGATTTTCTAGCTGTTAGTGAAATATGCACAAAGAATCTCTCTTGCCATAACATAGATCTTAACAGTGGCCTTGTATAGGGCTTGTATGTACGAAGAGAACATAGAACAACCTCAGAAGGTTTGAGGCACCTGGAGTGCTCCAGGACACTCACCCAGGAGACAATTTACATGCTGAATGAGCAGGGGGATCCAGAAGAAGATTACACAAAATTTGGATTCTAGATCCTCAAATCCATACTTAGAAAATACGGTGTATGTGAAAGAAACAGGATTTTTGTCACAAAGTCACTTACTCTGTGCATGCTAAAGTGACTCATGTGGGAAACAGGCATTGGGGGGACAGCAGAATGGTGGGAGCCAGAAATACTTTTTATCTCCTTGCTATGTGGTAAGAAGAACTCTGAACGTACCCTTTTCCCTACCTTTCCATGTGCAGATTTGCCCGGGAAGAAAACTTGGGCGTACGTCCAGCAAGGGAACTTCCAGGAAGTTGCTTGGTTGGCACGACTGCCCCCCAGGTCAGATACTTCTGTAGATCATCAACTCATGTAGTAATGCATCCTCGGTGTTTAACAGTACTTTATTTCCCTAAAATCTCTGAAGAATTCAGAAGAGGTTGAGGTTTCCTCCCCGAACTTGGGTACCTACCAAGAAGGCCAATGGGCTCCTGGCTGCAGCAGGAGCGTTGCCAGCGGGCGAGGGAGGGATCCTGCCCCTCTGCTCAGCTCTGGGGAGGCCGCACTGGAGCATTGGGGGCAGCTCTGGGCTCCCCGGGACAAGAGGGACCTGGAGCTGCTGGAGAGGGGCCAGGGCAGAGCCACGAAGATGCTGAAGGGACCGGAGCAGCCGTCGTGTGAGGAAGGACTGAGCGAGCGGGGCCTGTCCAGCCTGGAGAGGAGCAGCCTGAGAGGGATGTGACCAACATGGACAAGGACCTGAGGGGAGAGTGCAGGGAGGACGGGGCCAAACTCTCCTGGGTGGTGGCCGGTGCCAGGACAAGGGGTGCCGGGGCCAAGCTGAAGCCCAGGCAGCTCCATGTCCATGTGAGGAAGAACTTCCTTGGTGTGAGGGTGCCGGAGCCCTGGCACAGGCTGCCCAGAGAGGCTGTGGAGTCTCCTGCTCTGGAGATCTCCAACCCGCCTGGATGCGCCCGGGTGCCCCGTGCTCTGGGTGTCCCTGCTGGAGCAGGGGGTTGGACTAGATGATCTCTAGAGGTCCCTTCCAACCTCAACCATCCTGTGATTCTGTGATACTGGATCAAAAGACAAACTGCCTTGCGATTCACCAGATCTTACAAATGAGACTGGGAACGTAGGGAAAAGAAAAAAAAAAAAAAAAAAAGATGATTCTAGATCTAATTTCTCTAGGCAAAAATCTACCCATGAAAGCTGGTGGCCGCTGAAGCACCACGCAAACTTGTCAGACTCTTGTTGACATTGCACATACACAACGGACAAACGCACACAAAATAGGATTGTGAGACATGTTTTTTGCACTTATCCTTAACAAAAAATGGCTCTCAAAAGAAGAAATAAAACATGAAGACAATATTCTCATGCTCCTACTTGAGGATCTCAAGGCATGCTCTGTAAAGCCATATTTAGAGATGCTCAACCAATCATGGACCAATACCAACTCCATAACATTTTCAGTTTAAAGTTTGATAGAAAGGTACAGTTTGGTCTGTATGAAATTTCAGGAACTTAGAAGTACCACTTTTGAGAGCCATCCCCAGGTAGCCCAAAACCATGGACGAAAAGACCTTTGCATGGGTACCAGTTGATACTACACACGTCATGGGTACAACTTGCTCCAGAAAAAGTCAGGCAAAATAGAGTGACAAACCCAGAAAATAAACAGAAGATTTGCATCCTAAATGCCCTTTTTTGGAGAGAATATTGTCTCCAGCTGCAGACTAGCAGAAACAAAGGGGGAAAAAAAAAAAAACCTTCTGAATGGAGGTGTAATCTGTTGCACTACACTGCCATCCCTCAGAGCCCCTATAGGCTTCGCTGCTGATCCTAAATGCCCTTTTTTGGAGAGAATATTGTCTCCAGCTGCAGACTAGCAGAAACAAAGGGGAAAAAAAAAAAAAAAAACCTTCTGAATGGAAATGTGGCTGGAGATAATTGATAATAATGCAGACACAAAGCAGACACACTGTCCCAGTGTTTGCTGGCAAGGTTTGTCCAGCAGCTAGATCCAGACTGTTGAAGGGATGGGAAGAGAGCCTGAATACTCTCTGCAGAGGAATTGCTATCACATGCTGCGCTTCCCATGTGATGTTTTTTCTCCCACTTACTAACACAGTAGGTCTACAACTTTAATCTGTTTATTTTTAGTGGGAAGCACGAGTAGGTAAATATGTGCTCTGAGTTGATATTTTAGGCGAGGAGGTTTAATTCTGGATGTGCGCTAACTGTTGTTATGTTTTGGGGTATTATTGACTTTGGCCTCTCTCCTGCACACCCCCACATGACAGAAGAGTTGTTTGGCTGCTATCACAAACACTCCCTGCTACTACTGCACAAACCCAGCAGGGTGAAGGTATTTTTTCCCCCCATTTCTTTGCTAAAAAGCTCAGTGATGTTGGAAGCTGCTAAATAGGTCTCAGGAAAGAAACCTCCTGTTTCTCTGCAGGACAAGTAGAGAAGAGGCTACAGCCATGCAAGGTGTCCCCAGATGGATACCATCTAAATATGGATATACAGATGTCAGAGTCTGGCTCTTGCTCTGTCTTTTGATGAAACAAGGAATGAGACCAGCTGTATCAGCAGCAAAACTAGGTAGTCACTGTGCCCACACTGCCAGATTAATTGATGTCCTATGCCTTGCTGCATCCACTAAGTAAATGGGGTTGCTCAGGGTTCAAATTGGTAAGAAATGACTTGAAACCTAAGCTCAAGTCCTTTTGTTTCTCCTTCTCTTTCTGCTTCCACGGAAAGTTGGCATCTCTTGCAGCAAGTGTGCGGGCAGACAGCCATGCATTAGTCCCCCCGAATCCCATAAATGGCACAAAATTCCATAGTCAAGCACAGAGAGACACCAGGGCAACCCCATAGGGGAACATGCCCCAAAGAAAATATGGGAAATGAGAAACACACTGAACTTTGGGTCTTTGTGAAAATCTCCCCTAACTACCTATATTCATTTGGACCTCTTCAGTTGGAACACATCCCTATAGATGGGAATACCACAACTGTTTTTTTAAAGAAATGCTCAAATTTAGTTCCAAATCTGAACTGCATAGTTTGGGTAACATCTTCCCTTAAATGAGAGAATAGCAGGTATAAAAATAAGATGGAGTATAAAAACTGTTAAAAAATAAATTAAAAAAGCAAACAGGGAACTAAATTATAATATATAGTAAAATGAGATGATTTTGATTAAAACCCAGAACAGATAGATTAGAGTTTAGACTTTGGATGACCCATACCAAGCTGGACTAGCTGAAGTCTGGTCTTAATACTGCATAATTTAGTTGCCTGTTTGCTTTAGGCTTTCTTAACACATATTTTTTAGTTTACAAATCAAACAACTCTAATATCGCTGTTACCCCAAGCAAACTTCTCTAATCACCTTGTGATGACAATACGTCTTTGTAATATTGCAGATGGTCAGGGATGTCTCATAAACAGGATGTAAGTTAACTTCTATCAAAAAATTAACTAGATTACTGCAGTTGCTAAATATTATTAGATGTTTCATAATACTGCGCATTTTATGGCCAACACATAAAACAGCAGCTGCTTTTAGAGGAGTTTGTTTTTCCACTCACAATCAAAGTTTGGCTTGTGAAAGGGCATTATTTTGCTATCCTCATTCTTTTTCTGGGAATTGTTGCATCAAGCACAGATATTAAAAAAAAAAGTCATCCCAATTTTTTTTTTTAAGAGTTTCTTTATTTTTATTTCTAATCCACCCGCCTCCTCCCCCGCTGCATTGCTGATAGTTCTCTGTTGCTTTTGTGCTGCTGGAAGCAGTTCACTGAGTCTGTGTCTGTATTGCTGCACCTGGGGGTGTTTCCTCGTTCCCATGTCCGGGTGGGTGTCCCAAACCGCTTCCTGAATCTGCATTGCGGTCAAACTGGGCTGTGCACCAGCTCTCCTCTGCAAACCAATCTCCCTACACTGGAGCATGCGTAGATCTCATCCATAGCTCCCTGCAAACTGGTGTGGGGATGGACGACTGGTGGACCAAGATTTGGGAGCTCATGCAGCTCATTGTAGGTTACGGAGAAACTTCAGAGGTTCTCACCAGACAAACAAGCTCAACTTCTCAGAAATCCACCAGTAAATTTCTGCTGTGTAATGATGGAGTGTTCTTCTTGGCACACATAACCACATACACCTGCCAGAAGGTTGACAACACACTCAACCTTAGCTGAAAAGAAGGAAAATTGAGTCTAGGACATGATTTCCTGTAGTACTGCAGCACCCAAAAGGTCTAATGAAGGTTGAGGCCCTTGCTGTGCAAAAAAAGGAAAAGGTTCTCCTTCCTCCTCCATCCTGACACTGTTCCCGGGCAAGCCCAGCAGAAGAACCTGCACCTCAGACACACTTTTTTTTTTTTTCCAGAAATGAACTAATTTTCTTTCCAGATCCCCCTCTACCGTCTCCTCTTCCTCCTTCTCTGCCCTTTTCTTTCCAGAAACGAACTAATTTTCCTTCCAGATCCCTCCTCTACCCTCTCCTCTTCCTCCTTCTCTGCCCTTTTACACCACATCACTTGTTCTTTTCTTTTTTGTTGTCCAAATCCACACTTTCCTCTTTGAGACCAAGACCCAATACCCGATTTAAACATACACTTTGCATTATAGTCACAGCATATGCCAAAATCCCTCCTTTTCTACATTTGCTGGTCTCTTGCTTTAAACAACTTGCGATTTTCTTTCAAGAATGAAGATCTAGACCCTCATTTCGCATTGCACTGTCTTATCTCTAACTTCTCTTCTGATTTCTCTTATTGCATCTTCACATTCTTGGCCTTGTGCCTTTGCCCCTTCCCTGCATTCATCTGCCAAATGTCCTCTTTTCTCCAAAGAACAGATAATCCTTACCCTGGAATATTTTCTCATGTTCTGCCATGTGTTTAACTAACTTGACTGCTTTAGATTTCAAAGTCTCCTAGACAGGGAGTATGTCTTATCCGTAATCTATAAAATACTCTTCACGTTTATGCTTTTCCCAAATGTTATCTAATAACTGGAATTCCCTGCATGTATTTATGATCAGCCAAGAAGGGACGAGGAGGATCAACTAAGATGTGAAATTAACCATTTAAAACCTAAAACAAAAGACGCAACAAACCAGAGACTGACTTCAAAGTGAGATTTGGGTGGTACTACAGACAAATCACTATTTGTAGGCACAATTGAGCAAACAGCTCTTTTTGCTTCATTGCTTCCATGCGGCAGGAATGTGCTCCGTTTTGTCAGTAGGCGTCACGTTGCTTTGCACTGCTATGAATGGCTGTGCCGATAGATAAATGCTGGACTATCACAGGACCATGCTCTGGACTATGTTCTCGCCCTGCTTAGAAGAATCCAGGATGCCATTCACTTCTGTTAGTCACCAAAGTGGCACTTCTTCACCTCCTGCATGGTGGGAAGATCCTTTGGGAACTGAGGGAAAGGCAGTTTATAATATTAGGACCTTACTAACATATGCTCCTGCTCTAAAACCTACATCACTGCAAACTTAAGGAACTTAAGGAAAAATTTCTTAACAGTGAGGGTGCCAGAGCACTGGAACAGGCTGCCCAGAGAGGTTGTGGAGTCTCCTTCTCTGGAGATCTTCAAACCCGCTTGGACGCAGTCCTGTGCCACGTGCTCTAGGTGATCCTGCGTGTGCAGGGGGTTGGACTTGATGACCTCTAGAGGTCCCTTCCAACCTTGAGCATTCTGTGATTCTATGAAACAAGCTCAGTGTTTGCCCTGCCACTAGCAGTAAAAGCTTTGGCAGAACAGACAGCAGCAGCTGCCGTTCCTTGCATACAAACTCAACAGCTAAATTGCCGTTTCCTCATAAATTTATGTTACAGGGTGTGACTGTTTCTAGCATTCCTATACTCCACTGAAGGTGAAGCGGGTCAGCAGAACGATTCTGGCTGACCCACTACCTTTTCAAGTAAAAACCTTTCACCAGAAGGAAGGAAAATAAATGTTATTGGCAGCTGATAAAGCCCAACTGCTGCAAATCCTTCCCAGATCGTCTTGGCATCCCCAATGCTGAGCTTGCAAGCCAGTGTGATTGCAGTGGAGAAGCTGAGGGTTGCTATCGAGAGCTTTCAGAAAGCAGCATGCCTAACTAATATCCAGATGTCACGTATCATCCAACATGCATGCAGTGGGAGAAGTGCTTCAAACTCAGCTTCTGCCTAATGGCATTGAAAAGACCAGCTCATCCTACAGAGGAGGCAAGCATATAGTAAATTTTAAACAGAAACAAGTAATTTTAATTCAAAAAACTGGAAAAAAAACCTCAGTTTTAATAATTGGAACGAAGGGTCATAAGATAGTATGAATTAGGATAGCTCTACTGCTATCAATGTTGACTAATGAAGGCAAACTCTGCTTGAACCTAGACAAATGCTTTTAAGCAAGCCTTACAAAACATTTCATCTCATATCATAGCCACAACGATCTAATCAGCTTGGACATCACCAACACAACAATACTTGTATTGTTGTAGTGGTGGCTTCTAGGGATGTATGAGCAACACGAGCTTGCTGGGAGAAATTACATCTTCCATTAAACCAACAAATACAGTCAACAGAGGGGAAATATTCAGATATGTAGAGCTTCCTCTGCAGCTGAAACAAGCAGTGAAGACAGTGAGGTGGGTGCAGCTGCCCAGAATTTGACCACCTATTTTACACAGGTAATTTTTTTATGCAGTTAATTTTGTCTAAGATATCAATGATCAAGAGTGTGTGATTTTTTTTTTTTTCAGTAAAATTCAAAATCTGGGCCGGGAAGCAGGGAATACTAAGGTAAAAGAGATGATACCTATTATCCTATAATAGCTTAATAACACCTAAAACAAGCACTGCTACTCACTGATGGCACTGGATGCCTTCGAGGAGCAGATACGGGAGGGAAGGCCCTGGAAGAGGGTGACGACCATGGTTTATGGTTCAGGCATTTCTCGAGGACTTTGTGGTGAAATGGATGAAGCCTCCTGGAAGAGGGGGATGCTTTGTCAATTAAAAACTGCCAATTAGGCAGAGAAGTTGCAGCACCCTGTGGGGAGCTACTGCAAGAGGACAGCAGATGACAGCAAGAGTGACAGCTCGGGAGGACAAACAGTCCTGAGGAAAGACACAGCAGTTGGTTAATTATATGAGGAGGGCTAAAGACCAGAGGGAATACTCCAAAATATGATTTTAATTTTTTTCATTTTTTTTCTTTTCGCCCTAAATCCAACCAGTATCCAAGCAACTCAGAATCACAAATGGCCTTTATCCTCACGCCACCCCATGGAGCAGGGAGAGAGCCAAATGCTCAAGGAGCCAAAGCAAAAAACAGAGAGATTTATTTGCTGAGGGTCATAGAGAATGAAAAACAGAGCAAGTGATTTATTTGCTGAGGGTCATAGAGAATCTCTAACCTCAGATGATGTGAGCCCGAGGTCCAGTGCCTTCATCACAGAGGCATGCTTAATCTACAGAAGAGAAGACGGTCAGGAACCTGCTAGTATTTATTGGAGAAGAGAGGCCAAAGTAGAGTTGGTCTGAAAAGGAAGGATAAATTTCACCAAGAAGAAAACCAAGCTTTACTATATATGCATATATGCATAGATTTGGAAGTATTCCTTCCTGCAGATTTACATACATCCATATTATTCCTAAAACATGAACATCAAAATATTTCAGCCAGAGGCTGGAGAATGGGGAGCTGAAGTTTGCCAAGCTGCAGCCATGGGCACTCCTGGGCCCCATGGGACCCATGGTAGGTAGGAGGAAGAGAGATGGCTCCTGCTGAGAGTCATTGGGATCTAACGCAGTCTCCTCACTCAGATTAAAGTCTTCCTTGTGCAGCAGCTCTGCAGTGAAAAGTCCTCATATTGTGCGGCCACCCAAATGCAACAGGGACTGGATGAGATACTTTGTCTACGTATAAATAAGAACTCACCTTTTTCCACTCTGGTGGCCATCCTTACTTCTCCAGGACTATGAGCTTTTAGTTTCCTCTTCCACAGCAGCTATATATTACCCTCTGAAATGTAAACTCATCTGTGAGACTAGAATTTTATCAAGCATCAGGGCACTAACCTTATCTCTACGACTCACAGCAAGTTTTCTGTTTGGTTCCCTGCAGGATGCTCCACAGTTTTGTCCTGTCTGTGTGTCTTCATTAAGGTTTCCACCATCTGTCTTAGAGACTGTTAGAAAACAACGTAAAGAACACAAGACTAGATATCAGAAAAATGCTATCTTTGCTCAGTTCCATTTCCCAAAACCCTTGTGATGTTCAAGGGAGTTGTTATCCTAAGCAAAGTTAGCTTGCATAAAGACTCTATAGGGACAGAATTTAATCATGATTTCAGCGAATAAATCATTGCTTGTCTTCCCTCTGATCCTCATTTATTTCTCTTAATAACGTGTGTTTTTCCACACTGTCTTCAGTGGTTAATGTAAGCACTTTATTCCATTACAGGAAACTACCATCTTTTTCCTTCTCATAAACTCAAATAAGTGAGGTATTTACACAAATATTTGAAAAAAAAATAATATAAACCCTTCACAGTGGACTTTTAAGAACATTCATATCACTTAGAAAATGCTGCCTGTCAAGAGCTGTAGAAAACACGTGAAAAATTAAACAGGGTCTTCACCAGGAACTTCTTTTGTTTGTTTCCAGACACTACTTTAAATGTGAAGATACGAACACTGGAAAAAGAAGATACATGAAGATTGTAAAAAGCATCTTTTCTCTCTTCTTTCAGTTGAGCCTGGGAAAAAAAAGTGAAGAATTCCTGTTAATACTTTCATGGTACATGAAGTGACCAGATTAAAGCATTTGGGGTTTTTCTGGTAGTAATTCAATTTTTCTGAGCTATTTCCTATGTCAAGGGATCATGAGGGAGGCCAGCTTGCCACCAGACTCAAACTGCAACAGAAAAAAGTGATTAAGTATTATTGTTCTTCACAGGAAACTATGTTTACAATGGGATGCAGTTTGCTCTGTTCTGCTTTGGGTTCCCAGTGAAACATCTGCATAGGATTGTTTATGCTTCTGCAAAACAAGAGTGAGCTTGGAATATGGTTGAAAGTGCCTGGCTTCATTCCTCCTAGCCAACTCCACACGGGTGACATCTGATAAAGCCACTTGCTTCTTTGGTTTATCTTTACATCAGTAATTACATGTTTTTGGTGTTTCTTTAAGAAGGGAAGGAATACTTTTAAATTAAAACTCCCATAAGTTGTCTGCTAGCTCAGTTCTTCAGCATCCACAAACAAGGCCATAAAAGCAAAAACAAACATACAATATTATGTGCTCATGGTTCAGGAACAAAGCCGCCAATGAAACTAACTTTCCCAAACAGCAGTCTTTCTCCTCTTCAATTACATTCCTATTGTTATTTTGACAGAAAAATAACATTATTGTTACTATCAAAATAACATTGATTTTAACGAAATAATAAATTATCAGTTAAAAAGCTATGAATTATTTAGTTATCAGTAAAAAGACAAACTATCAGTAACTGAATTTGAAAAACAAATGTTGAAATAGCAAGGAAAAGCAAAAATTCAAAATATTAGCACAGAAATCCATGAAAATATGAAGGACGAGCTCTGGAAGCAATATCTGACTTAACCCTTTGGGACCTTTCAGCTGCTGAATCATCCATGAAGACTGACACCAAGATACCTTTACCACGGTAACAAACTAATACTCAGTCTTCTGATACTCAACTTATTGGGTTATTATTGGGTTCAGATTGGTACCATTTGTTTGATTTTAGAGGAAAAAAAAAAGAGATAAAAAGAGTATACAGTGGTGAACATCTAAAAGATGCCAATGCTTCCGATACTCCCAGTGTCCAAACAATGATGCCACCAATCTTGCAGATGCTGGGCTTCCTAAAATCAAATCTTTCCACCAGAAATCACCTTCCAGTCATCTTCTGAAATATCCTAATTCTGCTGGAAGAGCCCATAGGGAGGCCCAGGTCCATGTTGGTCCTTCAAGTTCTCCCTCAGGGCTCCCCAGAGCTGCCTTCCCCTGCGGCTCAGCTTATGAATACTCTTTGGATTGCTTTGTACCTTTCTTGATTCCTTCCAGACTTGTTCTTTTGTCATTTTGCAAATTGTAATAGTTTCTCCATCACTGAAGCACTCCATGTTCTTCCCTTGAAGATTTTTGCTATTACTCCTCCTCCTCTCCCCTGCAGTCTATTATTTCCTGGGATTTGTCTCTTTGTCATTCATTTTTACTAACAAGTCTTTACTGTCTCCTGGCAAGTGTTGAGTGGTTCCTTAAAAAAAAAAATGCCACCAGACATTTAGCATTTCTAAGTTAATAACAGCAATAAAGTCCAGCAGCTGCTGTCCCCCTGGGAGCAGTCTTCCAGGCTGATGCAGCTCTACAGCATGAAGACTGGAAGACTCTCCTGAACACGTCATCTACAGTGACTCCTCTCTGGTCAGAAGAAGATGGAACTTGCACAGACTGTTTATGGAAGAACAGAATCAACTTGAGTACACAAGGACAGCAAGGTTGGAATGCCTCTGTCACAAACTGGGAGGAATGGGGCTGTAGCCAAGACACCACGCTCAGCATGGAGCGCGTTGTGTCAACACACAGCTTGACTGGGTCCCTGCCAAGTCAACCAGGAGGTATCTACACTACAGCCCTCTCGGGTTGGATTATTTATATTTTCGTATTAAAATATGACAAATAAACCTAACGATATTTCTGGCAAGACTCCAACACCAGCAATAGTGAGTGTTATGTTAACATAAGTTACTACTTACTGTTCTGCAATGCGCAGCATATCTGTCCGAAGGAAGCAGGAGACAAATCTTTTCGGAGTAAATTGCAGGAATGGGATCAGCCCACTCCATTTAGTATCCTGCAGCAGTTCAGTTGTAAAAAGGGGTAGTCACGCTACGGTGTTGATCATCATGAAAAAGATGAGCAGAATGCGGGGAATATATTTTCCATAGAAGCTAAATACAGGCTATCCAGCCGTACCCTTACCATCCCACTGCATGTTACCTTCAAATAATAATCTATGTCAAAAGCGAATGATGAAGCCGTTATTAATTTAAGAGATACGGACACGAGAAGTGGTAGCTGGTCCCAGGAGTCTTCACACATCCCATGAGACAGCACTAGTGATTGCCTGGCTGATGCCATTACACCTCTTGAGGACACGATTAGCAATCTGTGGTTTGTAGGGCCCTTCCTCCATTCATAGTTGATCTGGGGAGCTCACCAGCCCTGGGCTATGAAAGAGGTCCCTTCCTGCCTCTCACCAGCAGATGGACTTCAACCTGGACCTGTGACCCATGCAATCTCTCCAAAGGCAACACACATGGTGCCCACAGTGCCACACCATCCTCCTTCGTGCCATGGAAATCAATACCCATGCACAACACTGCCAAATGACCTCAGAGCAGATCTTTCTTCTGCATGATGATCTCAAGAAGTGTGGAAATGCAGACCTCCTAGACCTACAGAGATGACAGAATCATAGAACCCTTAAGGTTGGAAGGGACCTCTAGAGGTCATCTAGTCCAACCCCCCTGCACATGCAGGGTCACCTAAAGCACGGAGCACAGGACTGCATCCAAGATGATCTCATGCTTTTCTTCAGGGTCCTAATGGACTAAGGGACTGCTTGATGATTTCCAAAGGGAATCATGCAGATTTTACTTGAAACCCTCCATTCATTATGTTACAGCCATACCACTAAATCCATGTTCTAGTCATGATTGCAATATGACCATGAAGTCAGGGAAAAATGGGACTGAGAAGGGAGAAGATATCCACGAAGTTCTGTGGCAAGCATACAGAGGACATGCTTTCTGCCAGTACCAAAACCCAACATCTGCACTTTGCAGCCCAATAAACTGCTGCATTTGAGCAGATATGGGTAGAAGTCTCCATGCATGTGAATAGTAGTCTCCATACCACGGGTTGGCTAACATATACACTCTATAGGAAGTGATTATTATTATGATATGTCATATCAAAACCCTCCTTTACTGTTATGCTAGGGCGAAAAAAAAGGCCAACCATACTTGTGAGGATACTCATATGCAGATATGACACAGTTAGAGGATTTTCTTCACCGGTTGATTAAGGCCACATAATCTATCAAGACACCGACTTGTAACAAAGCTGCTGCTTTAACACATTTACCAAAACACATAAGTGATGGGTAAAGGCAAATGCATGTGTGGGTAGCTCTCCTCAGCATGATCAGTCCTCTGCTCCACATGTGGCTGACAACAGAAGAAATTCTGTGCAAGACGTTGTCACTATATATTTACCTTGGTTTATTGTGGCTCTCTTTAGCCCCTTAAATGCTTACAAAGCTGTGGAGATGCTGCGCAAAATAAACCACGTTTGAGTAACACCTGTAAAATAGGGGTGTCATTTGTGAAGAAAGCAGACTTCATCCTCACAAGAAGCTTGTCAGACTGGAAAAGTCCAAGTTGGCCACCGATTCCCCAGTCCATGGCCATCTGGGTACCAACCAAAACCTCCTACGTCTCACCAAACCTGTGCCTAGGTAGGGAGTTTCTGCAGATCCCCTCCAATCGTCCTGCCACACTATCAGACATCACATCTCACGTCCTGGTCACCAGGCAGCATCTGTAGATGCCACATGCATCCAAGAGAAGCAGTCACCTAGGTTGCTTGACTCTTCTGAGAGGGCTCCAGATCCAGGGCTGGAGGCCAGATGACAGAAAGAAGGTGTCCTCTTGCTCTCTTGTACCTTGATTGAGAGAACCAGAATGGTTCAGGCTATCGTCACCCTCAAGTTCAATGTTTGCCATGCCCTCCACCCACATTACTTCAATTTTAGGTTCCAACTGTATTTCCAAACAGAGGAATTTTCCACCCAGCATCTGTGTCAACCCTTATGGCTGCAGCAGTAATGCGGAGCCTCACAGTATGGGCACAGTTTTGGATTAGACGAGGCAATTGCTCTTCCATGCCATGCACTAGCACTAACTTGACTGCAGTTATTTCCATCAAAAAGTCCTGTTCTGCATTTTCGGTACTCAGTCAAGCCTGTTTTGCAGCATCTTCCAGGACTCTTTGTCCTAAGATGCTCTAGCAACTTTTTATTGCTGTTTCGGTCTCCTCCATCACATGTGTTGCAGGAGAACCTGCAGGAGAATCTGAGTTTGCAAGTTGCCCATTTATGTAACAAAGTTTGAGCAAAAGCCATAGATCAGAGCTAAGGCTGGACTATAGGCATCCTTTGATCTCTATTATATATTTTTCTATCTCTATTATATATTTTTCTATCTCTACTACATATTTTAATGCACAGAGAGGAGGAGACAAAATGCTCACTAAAAGCCACTGCCTCCAGTTATAGACTATTTTTGTATTGCCCTGGGACCTTGACACTTTGGGGCAGTGGTTTCGTTAGATCCTCTGACCACCACCATTAAAATAGGGGCTTTACATAGTCACAATATATTTTATTACACAAACTGATACAGCTGAAGGGACCCTTTTGAGCACCCAAATCCTTTTTCAGGCTCTTTTGCACCACTATTGTACAAACGGGGCCGCAGGGAGTTTGTGTAAGTAAAGGCCTGGAAAGGAAAACAAATATCACTATTTCTGGGAACGCTGGAGCTACAAAACTTTGTTCTCACTAAACTTGTGCTGCTTCCTTCTTCTTGTGGTTTGTTCTCATGCTGTTTTTAACCTCCTCTCAAACCAATATAGTATTTCTATTTCACTTCCAAAACAAATCAAGGAAAAAACAGAAAACACAGCACACATGAAAAACAATTGAACAGAACCCTTTTCATTCCCAAAAGGACTTTAGCCGCAATTTGTTGATTCTCTTTTTTTCCCTAACAAGTTCACATGTTATTTTAACTTACTATAAAAGCAGCACCATAATGCTTCTAAGTAAAGAGTAACATCCATTTTCCAGATAAAAGTAATAAAACATAAAGTTTCGGGAAATTTTCAGAGCTCCCCAAGGTTCAGAGCTCTCTTTTGACACTGGGTCAGTGATGCTCTATGAGCTCTTGGTGTCCAAAACTGGCACTCGGTCCCTTGCAGCACCCCAAAATAGCTGTTTATTCTGCAGGCTCTGCTTTTAGTGCTTATTTCAAAACAAACCTTTGCCATTTCCTGACCAGAAAAGCTGTGCTTTTAATTCTGTGCTACAGGCTTTGAAAAGTCTAGATACCGCTGGTTTCCCCCTATAAATAGCCCCGGCTCGCTGTGACATCTCACTATTGACATTTAGTTCAAACGAATTAAAAATCCTGACAGGAAACAAACAAACAAAAAAAGATATAAAGAATGAAAAAGGGAAAAAAAAAGAACAAGAAAAGATAATGAGTTGTTGGATCTGTGGGGGAATTTTATTTCTGGATGAGTTTGTAACCTCGAGAGAACAAAGCTCTGTCTTCCCATCTTGGGTACACATGCACACCGTATAGAAACTACTTGCTCTTAACTGAAGCAGGTAGATCTTCTTCATAAGAAAAAAAAATCTTCCTACCTCTCTCAGTATCATTTCATACTGTTTTCTGGTATCACTTTCATACTCCCCAAAGCTCATGGCTCACAGCTGTGCAAGTTCCCTTGATGATATGTATCTGCTAGAACCTCAGTTATTTCCCAGAACCCTGAAAGAAACAGATTTTATGTCACATGCGGTCAAAATCCTTCAAAATCAGCCATCGGGAAGAGTCTGGTCCAACCGAACATCCTGCTCAAAGGGTCTGTACGTAGGGAGACAGTCAGTGCCCTTGGATTACAGCTATGTTGACACCTCTAGGGAGAAGGAGCCTGTGGGGCATTATGTGTATATATACATATATTTAATAAACAAATAAATAAATTAATCGCAAATGCATGGGCAAAGAAACCTTGAGGAGAGGCTGAGGGAGCTGGGCCTGTTCAGCCTGGAGAAGAGAAGGCTGAGAGGGGACCTGAGCAGTGTCTAGAAGTACCTCAAGGGAGGCAGTGAGGAGGATGGGGCTGGTCTCTTTTCACTGGTGGCCACCGACAGAACTAGAGGAAACGGCCACAAATTGAAGCACCAAAAGTTCCACAGGAACTTAAGGAAAAAATTCTTAACAGTGAGGGTGCCAGAGCACTGGAACAGGCTGCCCAGAGAGGTTGTGGAGTCTCCTTCTCTGGAGATCTTCAAACCCACTTGGACGCAGTCCTGTGCCACGTGCTCTAGGTGACCCTGCGTGTGCAGGGGGGTTGGACTAGATGACCTCGAGAGGTCCCTTCCAACCTTAAAGGTTCTATGATTCTGTGATTTGAGAGCCCTCAGCTGGCCTCTGGTAGAGGCTGATGCGAAGAAACTCCTAAGATGCTGGTGTGCTGGAGCCTCTGGGATTGTGCTACAAAAGGCTTGATTTGGCAAAAGAGTTTTAGCAAAAAGTCCATTGCAACGAATTCATCTTCCAATCTGAGCATTCGAATTACATACCCTCTTTGGAGTCAAAGCACCATCCATAGTCCCTAAGAGACAGGCTAACATGATCCTCACCATCTGATGGGTTCACGGACAACTCAAGAGGCCAAAGGTCTAAATTACCCACCCTAGCAAGGTTATGTGACTTCATTCATGACACTTAATAAAGGGGATAATGATGGGAAATGGGATCCCAGAAAATGTCCAAGCTTCTGGAAAAAAATGGGAAACTGGAAAAAAAAAATCATGATAATCTCATTTTAAAAAATCCACTTTCAAAGGTGGTCATGTGTTGGCCACCTGCAGCCTCTCTGCTTGTTGAAGACTCCAAATGACACAAATGCATTATGCTCCCTGCCAACCATAGTGACTATTCTCAACCTTAATATTGGTTTTTTTTTCCAAGTTTCAATGTCTACACCTGCTTACCAGGCTAAAGAGTCACTAATCAAAACTTACTCTTGCTTAGGATCGCGCAGGTACATCTGACAGCACCTCTTTCCTAGCCAAATACAGCCTGAGAGCACTAACTGCACGATTTTGGCAATCCAGGCGAGTCTGTGAGCAGTGTATTTCTACTTCATGATCTTCCATTATGATCATTTTCTCTGGACCCAACTGAGCCAAGCTGAAACTTTCTGCATTTGCAGTGTAGTTATAGGCAAGGCATAAATACCTTTATTATTTATATAGTAGTTCTTGTAATAAAGGAATTGCTTATACCCCACAGGGAAAAAAAGAGTCCAAGTTTTCCCTACTTCCGATTTTTTTTTTTTTAAGTCTCATCTATTCAGGCATGCATTCTGCTCAAAAGGCCCTACAAACACCAGATGAAAATTCATAATTTCAACCTCCTGTTTCTCCATTTTGCCCTCAAACTTCTAAAGTTCTTTTCATAAGTGGGAGAGAATCTGAAAGCAGTTTTACCTTGATTTTTACATGGTTAAATCATTCCAGAAGTTGTACTCTGAGATCATAAGCAGCCTTAAAGGATACATACGTTCTCCCGCCTCAGGACGTACTCCAGCTGTTTCCCTTTCTTGGCATTTCTTCAAAATTCAAGCATGTGCCGCTGCTGTACCAGATCACATCCGCTGAAATGCTGCATTCAAAGGGCCTCTTCAATGTTGTTTTACTCTCCGGTTCATCCATAGCTTCCTACTAAGGTGTACACCTGTATCCCTCCAATTGCTGGTACCAACACAACCCATCTTTATTCTCTTCCAGCAAGGGAAAGATGGTGTAAATTTATCTAAGAAAACACAGCTTCTCAGGGGAACACATTTTGGCCGAGGTTAACCAGTCAGCCCATGCTATCCTCAGACAACCACGTTTTGTTGAGGTGGTTTGGTGTTGTGGGCGCGCGGTGGCACCAGGATGAAGTACACAGGGAAGGGAGGAGGAATTTGCACGTCTGCAGGACAGGGCAAGGAACAGGCAGTGGAGCCAGGAGCCCAAGAGAGGGCCCAGTGCCCTGAGCAGCCCTGCGTCCTGCTACAACTACACTCAAAAATCAAGCAACGAGGAAAACAACATACATCTTGCCTCCAAAGCAGAGCCCATCCTATATATTCCATATTACTAAAGTTATTTATATGGCTGACATGATGGAAGAGGCCAGTAATTTCAAACGATTCAGTTGATTTGGGAAAGCGCCAAGAGTTTCAGTTTAGCCTGAATACAGCGACTGTCCTTTTCCCAAATTTCTTACACGACCTCTAGGTTCCTTTGGCACGTGCCTCAGTTTACCAGAGCTTAACAATACGCATAATGCGAGTGCTGAATCCATCCTAAGGGACTTTTTTTTACCGTCTCTTTTTGGCCGGACAAAGGCAGCTTCCCTGAATGCGCAAATCTAAACCTGGAACCATAATTTATGGCAGAGACCTCAAGCAAAGGCATTTAAGAAGTATCTCGCCCTGCTTTGTCCTCCCATGGCCTCTCGGTTCTAGCTACGACGGGAACACTTAGAACATAAAGTGACGGTGAAAATCTGATACAAACCAGAGGGATGGTACGTCACCCGCTCCGGACTTCCCATGACTTTCCATACAGACTGTGCCCAGGCTGGCACCGGCAAACTGTACCCGACCACTCGCTCAATCCCACCAGAAAGAACATCTGCATTAAGTGTTTGTCATGCTGCAATCATGGGACTTGGACTATAACCTAGTCACTGTTGTTGGTCATGGTTATTTTGCCAAGACAAGAACAGCAGCTCTTTAACAGCATTCAAAAATTGAAACGCTTAAAATGGTTTGTGGTGGCTTTCTTATGTTTTAGCTAGAGAAGGAATTAAGGTATGTTTTATGTTTCCTCTTTGTTCTCTTCCATCCTGAACACTAAATCCAGCAGAAACCAAACTAATACCTATTCCAACACTGTTCTGACATAAAGCAAAAATAAATAGTTTCCTACGCAAATACTCCATCATTTTCATGTTACATTTGGCAGAACACTTTTCTACTGCAATAAAGTATATGATTTCCAAATTAATGCTGATGGAAAACAGAAAGAAAAAAGAAGTGCATGAAAAAGTTAAAAGTAAGAGGGACTTCTTTTATAAAATAACCGAGATGAAAGAGTAACTGCACCATCTAGAGGACACTGTATGTTCTCACATAGGTGGATATTCAGAACAAGTAAGATTAATATTTTGTGTTTTTTTTTTTTTTAGGTTTTGTATTTTCAGTTGAGAGTTACCCCAGTTGGAATTTAATCTTAACTACAATATCAAAAGTAAAATCACAGCTTAAAAATAGACTGATGCAAAAACTGTATTAGACTTTGGATGAAATCTACTTACAGTAGTACGTCAGCACCAAAAAGTGGGCAGTTAGGCTGATAGATGTATATACAATTAAATGATATGTCCAAGTCTTAAAATGCTTAGTTATTTATAATGAATTCTATACAAAACAGTTAAAAACGTGTTTTTTTATATACATTTGAAAAAAAAGAGGAAACTATTGTCTTCATTAGCAGAATGTATTAAAACTGATTAAAACTGGTTCTCTTATCCCACTTGAACCCAAACCTCTCTCTGTGGCTTGTAACTATCACAAAACCCAATGTATTGCTTCAACAAGCTAAGTCATAAGGCTGATTTCTGAAACCTTGCGCTGCATTCCGACTTACACTTTTAAATTTCCAAAATGTCACTTTAAAAACAGCATGTAAGAGAGTAAAATACAGATTTTTAAAAGCCATAGCTCACTTCTAAACTCAGAAGTTCAGCTTAAGATGCTGAACCATTTTTCCCCAATTTTGAAAAACTCATTTACACCAAAATACATCCACTCGCATCCCACTTGTATTAGAATTAACGCACCTGCCTGTTTAACAGGAACTTTTTAAACAACTTGGCCTCACTTTACATTTTATATTTAAATAAATAATCAAAGGTTAACTAGAGTAGATGAGCACTTCGTGTACTTACGGCACAAAGAAATGCTTCAAAACGCCATTTCCCCACTTCTTGTAAAGCATGAAAACAGAAGTCCACTAGCAAACTCACACTGCTACTAGTTAGTGATTTTGCTTATTTCCAAATATTCACCAACAAGGATTTTAAAAAAATAAACTATATTTTTAGGCTTATTAAAAATCTTAACTCTAAGTGAGCACAAGTGCAAGAAAGCTAACCAATTCCAAAATTCCTGGAGCTTTTCCAACACCGTCAGAGATGTTTTTTCTCTCACATGCTATTTAAAAATACAAATATTTATTAAACATTCTATTTTTTTTGATGGTGTTTTGCTCAACAGCTGACAAGAAGACACAGCAAAGTAAGGATCCCTTTTCACTGAAAGCTGTTTCAGTATCTGGGCAAGGGCTTCATAGCACGAGCTGCAGAATTCGCTGCAGGATTGCTTTTTAACAGGAGTACATTCCACTGTCACAGGTTTACTCTATCGTGGTAACTACATCTTTTTGGAAACCTTTTTTCCTTTTTCCTCTTTTTTTTTTTTTTTAATAAAGATGCAGCTTTTGCAATACTGTCTTGTTAAAACACACTGATGCTTCAAGGGTCCAATGAACATCTCTACTAAGCAAAGTGCTCTAAGCCATCACGATACAAGGGCATCTTGGATACTCGAATCCCAAGATATTCTAAAGTGCACTCCAGTGTCCCGATTCCTTAGGATTGTTCCGCAGAGCTCTGAGAGGGGCTGGGCTCCGTGCCGTCCTCAGTGCCACTGTCCACATCGCGCTCCATCGCGGTCTCCTCGTCATCCAGGCGCTGACTCGTGAAGTTGTTGAGCTCCAGGAGCCCGCTGGGTTCCACCACCACGTTGGAGCTGGAGTGACAAGGGATGGAATATTGAGGGATAGTCTGAAAGAGAGAGAGAAAAAATATCAGTTTGAACGAGCATGGTTTTCTAAGGTGAAGAGGTGCACTTTTCACGGGGAAAAGGATATTTGCTCTCCAAGAGCAAACTTTCTTCAAGTTTTCCCTAACTGTTACTTTTTTAATGTTGCCTTAGTTCAGACTTCAAAATTCCCTTTCGCAGGGTTGGGCTGTGAAAGATAAAATTAGAATAGCCTTGTTGTTAAAGGTCTGTTCTTTGACTCAGACCCTCACTGAAGGTCTGTGACAGACCTCGTGCACAACCAGCATCTAAAACACTGATAGCCACAACCCATCATTCCCCAAGTGCAAAGCAGAGATAACAATTTTGGCCTGATCTTTTTCTTATCTTTTTCAGACTATAGCATAGATCTCCTGTATTTTCTGTATATAACACAAAGAAGCTCTGGCCCTGTTCAGAGCTGGAGTAGCACAAAGGCTGAGCAAATAAAATGAATCCATTTACTTCTAATTCTATTCTCAAAGGTTCTAGAACTAAAATTGCATCTTTATACAACTGAAATTCTGGGCAGTATCTGGATGCTCAAGCAGCACACAGCATGCCATAGTGGTTAGCAATTAGGCAGGTTGAAAGCAAACCAGAAATGTTTGTCTATCTGGGGAAATGAGGGCTAAAAGTACAAAATGATGATTTCTACAAAAACAAAGTTAGCGGCAATGAAGACTTTGTTACAAAGTAAACATGGAAAAAAAGTTAGTTCTGTACACAAGTACTTTTTCTACCCAAAGTTGTTTCACTGTAACACAATTACAACACACAGTAAAACCATTTCAATCCTCACTGTAATTCCTGTGTACATACACACTGCCAACTTGTCTAGGCAGATTCATAAAACATTGCTGTAAGTCCTCAGATGATTTTAAACACCTCACCAGTTGAGATTCTGATCATGTATTGCACCATAAAACATCACATTCAAGGCAACAAAAATCAATGAAAATATCATCATCAGTTAGGCAGTGGTTCAAACCATTGAAGTTAAAGATCCACAGAGTCATTTTATGCCAGCAGTGGCAAAACTGTTTTTATGTGAAGGTAAAACACTTTTTGAATCCAGACCTCCTTTGCTGAACTCTCCCAGTTAGCAAAACGCCCCTACTTCACTTTTGTGCCTTAGGTAATTGCACACTCAAAATTATTAGATACGATAAAAAATTCTAGATCGTAGTTCCATAGTAAGTGGTGAAGGTCACATTTTTAAGCCTTACAGACAAGAGTAGTTTGTGAAATTAGATGAGCTTGGTTGGTTCCTTAGCGGAAAAATCAAAGGAAAACACTGAGAACACAGTGAATGACACATTGCTGCAGAAACTCGAGCTCAATTCAACAAGCACTAGGCACTTCGAAGCCGTAATCCATCGCAAGTACAAGGGTAGATAACAAAAAAATGAAAATGAAAAAAAAAAATTGTTCAGCTGCTATCATCATATTAGCCAAAGCCCGTTTGCTCTGTTCAACCTTTGCCTTATTTGCTCTGGTCTTCTCTTACCTGGATAACAATTTCTGATGAGCTCTCTTCAGCTTGCTTTTGTGATATATTCTGAATGTGTATAAACTGCTTTGTTGTAGGCATTCCTTGTGCATCGAGTTTCCTCTCTGTTAAAGTAGGACCGACAGCAGGACTTGGGCTGGATTCGTTAGCTCTCTGTTGCTGGGGGATGGAAGTTGCCGTCATCCCTAGCGCTGTCACCCTCGGCACCTGGGGACAAGGGGACGACTCGGCTCCGCTAGCGAGTTTACCAGTGGACAGGGCCTTGCCTGGGGGATCCACTATCATATTCTCTACGTTTGAATCAACCTGAGCTTCCACCATAGACGTTCTCGAGGTCTCTGCTACTGCTGTCTTCATGGGTGCCCGCGTGGGACACGGGCTCATGCCTGGCGATGCCAGGGTGGGCACAGAACTGCCCCCTGCTACCTCTGAAACAGGAGGAGGCTGATACCCCTCAAAAGTTATCTTTGTAACAGTAGATCCTTGCGTTAGAATTGGAGGCTGCACCTGAAAATCAAATTGTTGTCGTGCACGTTACAGCTAGGTTTTTATTGAAATCGATATTTTTTTTTCCAGGGACAGGGTGGCACAAACAACATACTCGCTATTAGGAAGACAGTTGAAACTCAGTGTTTTAACAAAGGAATTAGCAATGATATGGTAACAGTTAATGGAAGCCTGGGGAAAGGCAGATTTTGGGGCTGCTAGACAAGGATTGTAGCAGCATAATACCACAGCAGCCTCGTTTTCCTTTGGGATTTACATCCCCATAGAACATGTGCTAACACTCTTGTTCTTATATATATATGCCTGAATGGGACAGAAAAAAGTATACTTTTCTGTAGGTAAAAGAAGTATTTTTTTCTTCCACATTTTTTAGTCTTTAAATTTTCCCCTCCCAAGGAAAATCAAATTACTCCTGCACATAAAAGGCCGATGTAAACTACAAAGGAAGACGTACAATGGAGAGCCTTAGGAGACTGCAGCGTATTCACCTTTATTTCCACAGAAATAAAAAGTGCTACGGGAACGGAAATTAATAATGTGTCGTATCTAAAAAAAAGAAAATAATTAGGGACAAATTCCATGCACCAATGGTGGCAGAAATTCATAAAAAACTGTCCAACAAAACACATTTGTGAGCTCTATGGATTTTTTTCCCCTATCACATGTGCTTCTCTTTCCTAGTGTCAACCTTCTGATATGGTAATTAATACCAGCGGAATGAGGAGTTATCTCTTGCCAGGAGAAAACACTGCTACAGCAACAGGGTTGGTGTTTGGATTTTTGTTTTGTTTTCCTTGAACAGCGACGTTTATTTTGCATGCTATCAATATTCCGTTACCTGGCTTGCTGGCTGTTTCTCTGAAGAGGCAGGTAGCTGCATTTGACTCTGGGGGGGTTGGGGTTGCACGTAGATTTTTTGTGCCGTTGGTGCCTGTTGCAGTTTGGGCAGCTGCTGCGTGGTTTTTACTGCAAGCACCTGTACTACAGTTTGCTGTGGCTGTGCCACTAAGGTAGGGAGTTGCCTCTCTTTGGCCATCATGTGGTGTGGGGGGTGCTGTGCATCTGGTTTGGTCTGTGCTTGCTCTTGCTGCAGGGGGGTTAGCTTTTGATGCCTTATGGAAAGCTGGGGCATTTGTGGGAGTTTGTGCTGGATTTGATCAGCCTGCAGGTGGATTGTCTGCTTCTGCTTAGTCTGGAAACACTGCAGAGTTTTCACTTGCAGTTGAGTCTGTTCCAGCTGCGGTTGACTCAGTTTTTGCTGCTTCTGTGCCTGCGACTGTGTCAGGGCAGATCTGTAAAACAGGCCAGTCTGAGGATCTAAGGTGTCCATCTCTTCCACTTCTCCTTCCTCAGTTCCAAGCTGCTCACTGTGTTTGGTAAACGCAGTGTGACTGCTTAAGGCCTTAAGAAGAAGTTATAAATGAGTTAGTAAAGAGCAGTCTCAGTTATAAAGAATACATCATCTTACAAAAAAAAGTTTTATTCTTCCAATCGGTCTGCTACTGGACTATTTAGTTTTACCTTATTTTTAAAATAAAATATATTTGTTTTACCTTCACAGACTACCAACTCATACATTAGAAAAAAATCACAAAACAACAATACCCTTCCAGAGTGGATTCACAATACCTAAGCAACCATAGCTGTTTTTCCCTTGATAAAACATATTATGTCTCTATGTAAAAATATTATCTGCATAACTAATTCTCAATGGTGATTATATAGCCCTTGTACTCGCCAGACTAAGGTTCAAAATCATTCAAGTTCCATAGCAATTTGATATGAAGTCTTATGGGTCTTTATTAAAACCAGAGTCTCTCAACATTTTAAATTCTAATCCTGCCTCAAGAGCCTTGTTATCTTCTGCATTCCTTCCGCAGCTCCCTATATACCTAGAAACTATTACTATTATAACCAGATCCTCTCTTCTTCCTCAAAATCGTATTGCAATTTTTCTTGTGCAGGGCACAAGCACCGAATTTTTGAGGGAGCTAAAGGTGCAGGAGATCTATATTACTGTGCTCTGTATTGCTATTAACTATCTGTTAATAAGTGTTGCCAGCAGTAGGAAGGAACCCAACATGCTCTGAGGCAGGTTTACGACCTGTCTTTGTCCAACTGAGCTCCCCACACATTACAGCAGTGCAGAGTTGACTTATGTGCATTTACCTGCTTATAGCTCTGTCATTATTCTTGTGTGACAAAAATGCCACTTCTGAAATGAAGGAATCAATGCAATTTCAGTAAGATTTTGTAGGGTACAAGATTTGCTTTAGTGATTTGGCCTCTTTGGAGTTCCTACCACATGTGTCTGAATATAATCCTTTTGGTTTAGTAAGTAGAGAAGTTTGTATTTTCACAAACTAAAGCCCTCTAAATTAAAAGAGATCGTATGCTCTGTGATACAGAGCCTGGGTTCTGCTTCATCCCTCCTGCCCTACAGCAGGGCTTGAAGAAGGCAGCCCCTCTGCAACGCAGACAGAAAAGCAAATTGGTTCGGTTGAAAAGAACCAAAAGAACCGACCTCATCATCCTTCCAACCAAAACAGGCACCATTTAAATGAAGCTATTAATGTGCAGCTGCACTGGCAGCAACATGACACACTCAAATCAAGCTGTGGTCCTAGGTAAGGCACATAAGCTACGGCTGCACAGGCTGTTGGGAAAAGAAAGGGTCCAACCTGCTGCATGATATGGGTAATTGCGCCCGTAGAGGATGCGGGGATGGACTTCACCACCACGGAGGTCTGCGTTGCCGTCTGCGACTGGGCCACGTGCTGCAGCAGAGTCCTCTGGGGCTGCGACGACGGCTGCTGGGCCTGCGAGCGGTGGCTGACTAAAAGGAAAGAGGTGAGTGGAGCTTCTCCAAAGCCAGCGGCGGAAATTCCGCTGTCTGCCTTCGGAATAAAGAGCTGAACGTGGAACAAGACTTTTACTGTATGCTAGCTTCAACCTCAAAGCGCAGGTTTATTCCGAGATGCAACTTCAAATAACATCTCGGGGGGTTCTTTTTGTCCCTAATTTCTAAGCGATCATGCTTGGCCTGTATCTCCCCTGACCTCCCTCTCCCAAAACACTGGCTTTGTAAAGAGCACCTATGCTCCATCTTCAACGGGGTTCTTCATACATCACTGGCACAACACTAAAGCACAAGTCATTCTGTAATATTTACACTGCTGAAAGCACTGACTGCAATTAAGAACAGCAAGCTTTGCCCCCTAAGTATCTACTGATGATAAATTGTGAGAAATCACCTTTGGAGCATGGCTTAAATTTGTAGGACTGGTAATTAGAAAATTACTTGGGAAATAAGAAAGCAAGGAAGATTGACCAGAAATCACAGATAGAAAGGGAGACCTTTTCATTGGTCTAAGTCACTTTTTAGAGCAAATTTAATATAGGTTATGAAGCTATGGTTATAGCTCTGTCATTAAACAGTGGATTGGCAGAAAAATGATCTTCAGGTGAGGGAAAAAAACAAACCATTCTGTATTGCAGTCATCGATAAGCCAAGGAGTCACTGACACAACAAGAATCCAAATTAGTTTATGCCAGCGCATACAGTATTTAAATTTACTTTAATTAACTTCTAAAATGTCACAAAATACTGAGGAAGTAGTAGTAAAGAAATTTTTATATTCAGTTATTATACAATTGAAGGCTGAGAGTTACTAGGGATCTTGCTGACAGGCCAAATTTTGATTCAAGATAATAATTTTACTTTCTCACTCCAAGAAAGGAGTTGCATTATATTGATACCTGCCTGCATGCTGTGCCAGATCTGCCATGAATACCCCCAACAGGTCCTGCCAAATTTAAAACTTCATTTAAAAATAAAGTTTCTAACCTATATGGTTGTGTAGATACTCTTCCGAATGTGAACCAATACAGTGTTGTCTTCCTGAGTCTGCAGACAGATAAAAAATGGTAACGCTGAGATGTGTGAACTGCTCCTTTCATCTCACTAGGAAGTTCATGCTGATCCCAACTCCCATTTGTGCCTCATCCTATAAGGTCCATGCATGAGACTTCCCCACAGGCTATAGCTTGTTTACTGTCTTACTAATGAATTTGCTAGCAGAAAAGAAAATATAGCTGCTTGGATTACTGGAGCATCCTGAGACCACACATGAAAACCAAAGGAAACGCTCAATTCCCGGCGTTCCCTCGTAGCGTTCACTGCAACTAGGGGAAGGAGGAGGGAAAAGGAAAAAGGTAGGAGCAAAATAACCAATTTTGGGCTGTAACAGTTTGCCCCAAGTCAATCCACAGAATTTCTGTGACAGAGTCTTGTAAATCACCTCATGGTGTACGAAAAACATTATTTTCATATAGTGGAGTGTTTCAAACTAGCTCAGAGTCATTTTTTACAGTATGTCCCAGGGAAAGCTACACATGGGACCAGGAATACAAGCACAGTCGATGCATCTGATTGTGCCAGGGAACATGACTGACTCCTGTGTTAACCAGAGACGGGTTTGACACTATTTGGTGTGCTCCTGAATGCGTTTTAGAAGGAAACCAAGACAGCATGACTCAAATATTCAAAATTGAAGCCAGATACAGTAAGCCCTATTTCAACAACCTCAACAAGCCTCCCGAACACACACAATTCCACCAAACTTAGACGTTACAAGGAATGGAAGTGAGAGGTGGAAATGCAGAAGAGGAGAATGAAAAATGGAAATTTGACATTGAATATCTAATATTAGAAACCCTCAAGTTCGATATGAATTTACATATTTTAACACAATCAAGTTTCATTCTTCTTTTCCAGCGCATACTTTTGTTTTTGTTTTCCAAATCAGAGATCAATAATTTGAATGTAATAAATTAAAACAAACAAACAAAAAAATTGATCAATTGATCCTTTCACATATATACGGGATGTGGCTCCAGGCTAGTGTCCTAGGGTAGTAGAGAACATGAGACTCGTAATATAATTAGACTCATAATATAATTATCCAGTGGAAGGGATTCGAGGACTGGGACAATACAGGAACCCAGACAGAAAGTGTCAGACTTGATTTTTTTTTTTAATGGGATTCAGCCCCCAAAACTTAAGTTTAAATGATTCCTTTGCCTGCAACAGGCAAATTCAGCAGTTAGAGGCCTTCTAGCAAATGAACAAGATGGGGAATACATTAGAAGGCTAAATGCTCACCTGGCCAAAAGGCCAACTTTTGCTGGTAAGCACTAACATTTTGCAACTATGAATTAAACTAACTCGAAGTCTGACTCTTCTCGATATGCACAGAATCAGTACATAGTTTCTGCAACTTCATTTTTTGTTTTTTTTTTTTTTCCTAAAGGCAAGAAGTGGAACAGCCCGTCCTTACCATCACCTCAGAAGACAGAAAATCTGTTTAAAACTACTATTTCTTTAAGAAATGACCCTTTCTTTGCATTAGGAACATTCTCCAACAAGCCTTAGAAAGGCAGATGCAATCCCTGTCCCCTGCAGAGGTTCTAGAAAAAACAACACACACACTCATTTCCACTACAACAAGATATAATGAAATACATAAATGAAACCCGTCCCAAAAAAACCCCAAAAGGAAGTCCCTAGACTTCAATTGCAAACCCATCATCCCAAAAATACCTCAGTCACTTACCAGTTGTGATATATTCAGCAACTAACTCTGACTCTACCACAGCAATTGAAGGACTTTCTGGAGAATGCCTCTTTTCTTGGGTCATCTGGATTGGGACAGCCATTTGGCTCAAGTCAATGGTAGGTTGTCTTGGCTTTGATTCCAGCTTCTCCTTCACTGCTTTAAAAGACAGCAAAAGTGTCAGATTTAGCAAAACAAACCTCCAATATGAATGCAAGATTTAATTAAACAGATGGTGAATATTCTACAATGGTTTTAAACAAATTTTACAGGATAAAAGTGCAGGAATCAAATTGATTCAAGGCAGGTGCTTTTCAATTGCAAATTGCTGCTTAAGGAAGTGGCAGCTGACTGCTTTGAAGTGAGCCTAAGGGAAAAAAGAAAAAAAAATCCAACATGCATTTTCATACCTGTTGTCTGCTGAAGTTCCAGCAAGGCTTTTATCGTGGAAGTAGCTGATTGAGATTCACTGGATACATCCTGGTAAATTATTGTAGGGCTCGTGTCCACAGCAATTTCATGCTCTGACCAATCCTGACTTCTTGAAGCAATCACATGGACTACAGGCTGAGAATCTGTTTGCAAAAGAAGGGCACACCAAATCATCACAGAACCACTGGGGTAGAGACTTCAAAACGCTTGCACAAAGTGGGACTAGAGTTCAAAATCGATCACGTTGTCCATCAGATTTCTGGATACAGGCACGGGTGCATGTTTTCATTCTGCAGCACTTTAGATTTTATTACAAGTGACTCTTGAAGCAAAACACAGCTACTGCTATCAATAGCTTTCAATAAAAGATTCTGTTTCTTAGTTGCTTTTAAAAGCCTTGGTTTGAATCATCAAAGTTTAGCAGGTTACTTTGAATGTTGAACCTCTCTTGGATTGAGCTTTTTTCAGAAGGTTTTAGAGGCTCAGCAGATCAAAATATAGTCAGTACTCTGCACTTGAACACATCTAAAATTTGTTAAGTTTGCTAAATCTTCAAAACTTTTTCCAGTTTACTTAAAATGATGGTACACACCAACAGTTCCAGAATTATATGGGTGACCAATAGAAATTGAATAAAATTCAGAATAGAAAAGGCACTTAAATATTTAAGTTGAAAGTGTTTCATAGGCAGACATTTGCTTCTGTCTAACACAGGGATAGGCCCTACGGTTACTCCTGATCACAGTCTGGCTGCTATTTATGCACTGATCTTCCTCTGCCATGTTAGGAGAACTGCATCTGCTGCTATCATGGCATGAAGCCAGGGCAGCACCTGCAGAGGGGTGCAGGTCTGCTCTATCTGCTGATACTCGTGCAAGTTCCCATAAAAGGGCTGAAATCTACGTTGGCCACATGTATGAGGTCCCAGACAGGCAATGGAAAGATAATGCAACGAAAGATAATGCAACACCTACCTTGGGAGCTCTGGGAGGACTCTGTGGACGACGAGCTGCTCTCGGTGTAGCTTTGTGGTTCTTCTTTCACCTCTGGGAGAGAAGAGTTTCCTGTCTCTGTGACCCTCGACGCCTGCTGTAACGTTTCAGTCACCAACTGCCTCGTTTGCTCGCTCACAACCGTTGCTTGGAATGTCACTGGCTTTGGCTTTATAAGAACCTAATTGGAAGACAGATTCTGGGTATATTAAGCGCACTCAGGAAACTAGAAGTGAGCAATCGAGCAAAAGGATGATGTGCCACTAAAATAGATTAATATGCAAGACCTACATTATCATAGTATTATACTAAAAAAGTCTACCTGGGAATCCACAACTCTGGTTATTAAGCTACAAAGCACTAATAAATGGCAGTGCACAAGAATATACTTCTCATTTCAGGAATGTGCAGTGGTAAAGAATTGTTGTTCAGGGTTGGGTAGAACTATAGAGCAGACAAAACAAAGCTGGCTAAGTGGCCTGGGACATGCACCACAATAACAGGACTTTTCTTCTCCATGTAATGTGCAGTGGTAAAAAGCTGTTCTTCAGGGCTGGATACAACTATAGAGCAGACAAAACAAAGCTAGCTAAGTGGCCTGGGACATGCATCACAATAACAGGACTTTTCTTCTCCATGATATACTAGCCATGATCTAGTATTGAACAACCAAGACACAAACAACAGCAGATGAAAGTTGAGTTCTGTTTATGTAGCACGTACAACCAGAGAAAGCTGAGTGTCCAGAAACAGGCCAGATTCTGTGTACAGCCCCACCAACCACACAAGGCTGCAGGTACAACTTGAAGATACACTAAACCATATATAGATCAATTTCAATGAAATTCCCAATTTTCAAAGATGAGCCATCTGCCCAGAGCAGAAGACACAGCATTTTTATTCCTCATGACTTAACCTTTAGCTTTAAGTCTTAACCAGGGACCTAGAGCCATGTTCAGACATTTTAAGTTTCACCTATGCTCAGTACTTTCCATGTGGCTTTCTCTAGGCATCCAGAAACAGCTAACAGTGCAAACACTGTGTTCAAGAAACCACAAACAAGGCTACCTGATTAAGATCCTATGTCTTATTTTCCACAGACAAATACTACATACATTAATCCCTGCAAAAGATGTGGCAATACAGTGATAAATGATTTACTTCCCGTTAAAATTTCGGGGTACATTTCAAGACAGAAATGGGACCTCACTGTACCTGCGTTTTCCCTTGCTGACCATAAACAATTTTAGTTGGGATGATTTTGGTGGCTGGCTGGACCGTGGACCCTATTCCTTTTGGCTGTGTAACAATCATTTTTGTGATGGGTCTTGTGGCAGTGATGATAGCAGGTTTTGCTCCTGCTGGCACTGCCTGAATAGTTTTCTCCCCCTGCAGAGAAGCCAAAATTTACAGGTTAACTGAGTGAAATACTTTAGAGAGAGACCTGCTTCTCTTAAAAAAAAAAAAAAAAAAAAAAAGGAAGAAATACAATTACACACGACTGCATACCATGAAATCAACTTGCTGATGTTAGAACTGGATGTATTTAAGATGAAGAATGTTAAAAGATGAAGAATTAAAAAAAAAAAAAAAAACCCTACTGCTTTGAATGGAAAAGCTACCAAAACTTCATTTCATAAGTTTTGAACTAAAAAAAAAAAAAAAAAAAAAAAAAAGCAAAATATAAATTAAATAACACTGACAAGTTTTTGAAGTTGCTTCAAAGAATTAATGCAAGCTGGAACTTCCCTCAAATCCTTTGCAGAAGTTTTTCAAAAGTTCTTATTTCTAGCAAAACTAATTTGGGCAAGATATTTTACAAAATCTGTATCAAATTTAAATCTTATAAAAAGAAATGACATCTTTGTATTATCATCATCACTGAAATATTAAGTTTGGGTATTTTTTTTAAAATAAAAGTTAACGTATTGAAAAAATGCAGATTCACAATTGTTTCATGGAAAGCTGATTTTGAAAGACTTATGATACGAGTAAAATATTGATATTTTAAGAACAGGATGAAATTGAGCAAGCTTGTTTTTTAATGCTGCACAGTAATAAAGCAGATGAGGTATATTTCCCGTATTCCTACCAATTCCCATCAAGCAGATGGGAATTCTAAAAAACATCATTGCCTTAGATGTACCATTGCATTTTCCTGTTTCCTACTTTGTAGCATGATGAGATTCCTACTTTTGTGAAAACTGCTTGAGCTATTTGCTCTTAAATTATAAAAAAAAAAAGTTTGAAATCTTCTTAAAAAAATCCTAGGAAGGGAAAAGCACTCAACATACTCCCCTATTCAGCTCTGCAACGCAAGAAGATACTGAAGATTACACCATTAAGGTACTATCACATAAATCTCTCAGTTTTATCTAAGAATGTACAGCAGGTTCATCATTTTGATAAGTCAGCACTTGAAGGTGACCCCCGCTGAAGCAAGAAACTTGATTTTGTTCTTCCCACACATCAGGTTATCCAAAAATAATTCAGCACTATGCAATACTCAGGAACAGGACGTTGCAGTACTATGACCTACATAAAAGGTAGCACCCTTACTCTGAAGGTACCACTTATTTCTGCCTTTAGCTACAAGGGAGACACAGCTGGAGATTCAAATTTATGACGCAGGACCGTGGTCTCATTGTAACACCAGTAGCATTAACATTTGAGTCATTTTATTCTACTTCATGCCTTCGGGATTACAAAGTCATCAACTAGGGAAAAAAGGCAAATACAAAATTGAAACTTTTTATTTTAACTTAATTTCTGGAAGATTCCCTGCTTGTTTTAAGGATCTTGCATATCGTGCAGAACACACTTGCTTCTCAAACATGCCTGACACTAGGACATGCTGCATCTGTTAAGTAATTCATGCACAGTTTGCTTTT
>NW_010583009.1:1797-23774 GCF_000705375.1 Tinamus guttatus
ATGAGACAGAGCGCGACAGAGATACTCATTGACTGCAGGTTTCAGGTTTCAATTAAACTATTCTATCTATCTATAGCTAAACTGAAACATGGAGATAGTTATTAAATTCTGAAAATGTGGGACTAATTCATTAACCTCAACTATTCAAATGATTTTATTCTTTATGACTACTTCAGAAGTGGACAAAATAAAAAATAAACCATAAAAGGTAACTCAGAGCAGACAGAGTGCTCAAGTGAACTGCTGACAAAGTATCTGTGTACTTTACATCATACCCAAGCTTCTTTTTGAAATAGCTTTCCAAGGTAAATAAAAGCATCTTGCAGCTTTTGCTATGAAGCATTTTATAGCTTAGTGCAAGCAGTGGCTTGTTTCAGTAGGCTACTTAAAATGTATATTGATTCCTTATGGACCAACTCATTTCAGATACTGTTCAAGTGGCAGTATCTCATTACCTAAAGCAATGCTACAGAAAAATGAACAAGTTTGACAATTGATGAGAAAGTCCTTCTGTCTGTACCCTGTATAATGTATCCTGGGCAGGAAAGAACCTACATTCTCACAAGAAGAGTCACCAAAGATACCAAGAACTATTTAAGTGGCAAGTTAAGTAACTTCTTTTCTAAAAGCATTCTATATTGTTCCCTTCTGTACGTGTGCCCATGCATGCCAGATCACTCCAAAAATTGGTATTTTTTATCCATACATAAGGCTAGACCACATCTACACATCTCCAGTTGTTTCCAGAAATGCAGGATTCTTAAATGACTGCTTAGGTAGAGATACTGAAGGAGGAGGATAGGAAATAAGTGCACATGTGTACAACATGTCTCAAAGAAGCCTGCTACTAAGAAACTCCTCTTTTAATGGCTGTTCATACACCTGTCTTCACTAGGTGACTCCAAAGCAGCACTATATATCTGTAATGGAACAACGCAGAGTCCTTCACACAAACAGCCACTCCAAAACTGCTCTCCTACCAAGTAATGCTTCGACTCCAGTATTTGGTAAAGGCATAAATAAAACTGGAGATCAATGAGAAGAGATATTTAAGATAGGATAGGATACATTATAACTCACTAAGTTTGCCTTCTTCCTGAAGACTAGAAGGAGTTGGCATTTCTTTACTTCTGAAGATGAATTTCTGCAGTGCACTGTCCATTATCACCTGAACCAGAAATTTTCCATATGCTGACGTGTAGATACTTATCCAGACACCAAACACCACAGCATTTGCTGAAAAGTACTCCCCCATATGCAAAGCAGGATCCTTGATCTGGACAGGACTAAATTGGCCTTTGCTCTTCAAATATGGAAGCAACTGCCATTCCGCTACAGGAATCATACATTTGTCAGGGGAATAAATAGCTGCATACCAAGAGGCTGTCCAAGGAAGTCAAATATAATCAAGCTTAAAGAGCAAACGTGCTCTCAGGAATTACAGGAATTAAAGCAGCCTATGCCACATAAACCCTCTAAGATCTTGCTATGCAAAGGAACTCCCCATCTACATCAGAGGATAGAATCTGCACAAAACAGAGCAATGTAAGCAGCTGTTAGCAGGCACTGAGTTTAGTGTCATAGCAGTACTCTGCTTACAAACAGTAGAAGGTACAAAACTAAGTAGTAAAGTAAAATAGTAGAGATGGATTTTCTTTCCAGATGCAATTGTTTAGAACACAATTCAATTTCCTCCATACTTGGCAGAATTTATCTAAGTGGTATACTTCGTAGTATTTAGTATTTATTTATACTTGGTATTATTTAATCAAAGATTAAGCTTATAGGCAGAAAAGTATTCAGAATTTTGACTGGGTCCAATAAGCATCAATGTACTTTACTGTAGTCAACATTGTTTGTAGTCTCTCTTACTATAAGAGTAGGAAACTGCCTTGCACACACTGATGAGAAAGATCTCATTCTAGATGAGACAGAGGAGCCACAGCTCCCCCACCACAAGTCAAAGTACCTTTCATACCACTGACAGGATGAGGGCATATCCCTCATCACCAACTGATCAAAGAACTGGTGATCGATTGCAAGATTCTTCCCATCAAAAGGGGGATGGGAAGGGGAGCCAAGAGGATATAGGATACATCAAAGGCTGGATAGAGAAGTAAAATTGCAGTGATTACTGCAAGTCACCCATCACTACCAAACCTGTATGCAGCATTCGGTGATCACTTTCATTAAAGTTGAGCTCTCTGGATCAAGCACTGACAAACTATATCCACTAGATATTAAAAACCACCTGTGAGCCCTTTCCAGAGCATCACTAGAAGCTAACTAAAAAAAGCTTAGTCCAACTAAATTTAAGCCTTAAGCCTTTTTATTTTTATTTTTATTTTTATTTTTTTTTAAATACTCAAGGCAGCTGTTTTTCTGAAGAAAAAAAAAAAAAAAAAAAAAAAAAAAAAAGACAGACATATCCTGGAAAAGGATCATGATACAGGGAAGACAGAAAAGGATGGTTGATGATCAGCTAAAATTAAATTGCTCTGACAAAGGAACAACCAAAGTCAAAGATGGAAAAATTGAATTGTTATCTACTAGGGAATGAGCTCTGCTCTATGCACTCATGCACCAAGCAAAGTGAAGGGGGACGGGACAAGAGACTGTCTTCATATATTTTAAGGAAGACAAGGAAAAATAAACTTTGCTTCAAGTGGTTTAAATTGCTGTCCCTATGTATAGGAATGACTAAACACAAAGAGGATTCCTGATGAACTCGTGAGCGAGTTAGTAAGACAACTAGGGCTCAAAGACATTTCCCAGGAAAATCAAAGTTGAAAACTCAACAGAAAATTGTTGAGCGTTCCTCAGTGAGTAAAGAAAGTGCCTCTCAATAGCGAAAGAGAGGCCCAATGCATTACTCACCTTTCCCATAACTATGATACAAAACACTTCAGCTCCTTAGTGGGAAGATCAAAGTTTCACCACTTCTATTTCTTACTGCAACGAGGGGCAAACTAAGTAAGAGAGCAGGTGGATAAACATTTAGTTAAGGGTTATGCAGGACCTTGACACCAGTTTCTTAACTAGCACAAGACGACTCTCTGCTTCTCTACATGCAGAAAAAGTACAACTGTTATTTCCATTTTCTCTAAACAGAATATTCTCTATTAAAATCTGCAAGTCCATAAGCTTAAAACGTTCTACAATTACAGAATCTTCCCAAAGGATGGAAAGAGGTGATTTGTGACTGAAGACAGGAAAAAATACTGAAGTCTATATCCCACTTTAAAAGATACCAAGACAAGAAAGTTTTTAATTAGTAGCAAAATGAGTGCATTTACATACCACTAAGATAGGCAGAAGACCCTGTTGATGATGAAACAGAAAAAAAAAATGCATCAAGATGAAGTTAAAACAAAAAGAAAAAACACTATGGGAAAGTAGAAAGGGGGGAAAAAATCTGTAAAGGCATAAAAGTACCTAAGATATCATTACTGATATATTTTCATCCTTTTTAGTTAAGAGCACAGCATAACATCCCAATACATAGTGCCAAAATTAACTACATCAACACTTATGTGCCTGTTCCAAATACAGAGCTGCCCTAATAGAAACCTATTAAAAAAACACAAACAAAAAAGATCCCTAAAAAAGCCTACACACTTAACACTCTTGTCCCAAATCTTTTACATGCCACAATATAAATCTTTTCAAAAAAAAAAAAAAAACCTCAACTTTATAAATATTTTTCTCATATTTTACATTGAAAAAAATAGTGTAGTTCAAACATATTTTGAAGGAGGGAATAAGCTAGCATTAAAAAAAAGTATATAACGTCACCAAGAGAAGTTGTGCTTACAAATTAATTCTATGCACCATTTATACAACCTTGGGGAAAATATTTAAAGTTAAAATGAACCAAATAAAACTACATAACACAAGATTAGTTCAAGAATTGTGATAAGTGAAACAAGTTTTTACACGAAGTAACTAAAAAAGTGCTTATTACATACATATACTAACATTGCTATAAAAGCATGATCTGGGGATAAAAATACTTTTACTCTTTCTGAAATGCAATGACTGCTGCCAGAGTACATTTAATCCAAATGCAAACAAGAATTGTTACTAATTTAAAAACAATACCTTTGATGCTATGCACTGAGACAATACTCAGTAAATCAGTTTATTTCCCATGTAGTAGACAAATCCAGTTAGTGTAATTATTTTTCTTCATGTGAATAGCTTTTCAAAGTGCTTAATTTCCCACACAAATATGTTCACTGTGAAAACACTGGGTCTTCCAATACCCCATAAAGCTTTCCAATTAAAGTTTAATTCTTGAAATTTGGAACTGTAACATGAGGGTTTTCTTGCTATAACAATGTCTACACTACAAATGGCTAAAGAGCAATTATGTGTGGAAAAAGTAGAAGAGTCCAACAGCTCAATTAAGGAAAATAGTTTTAGTGCACTTTGCTTGTTTTAGCCAACATGCTACATTGCCCTTGTTGTGTACAAAGTGAATCTGAGGATTTCCATTGTAAGAAAGAAATGACTTGGCAAGCAAAACTGTCAACTGCCCCTTTTTTCCCTCATAGACTTGGGACATTTTAAGACAGAAGTTTTGGAAGACATTACACAATTCTTTCTGTTTTTATTATTAAATGAGAAAGTCTGATTTGTTACATTGTCACATTGCTAGTCAGAAATGCTGCAGTGCTGAAGAAAGCCAATACTGAGTCAACCCAAGTTCTCATTCTACAACATTCGTTTACAAAGAAATTATAGTAATGTTCAACACACCCAACACAACACTCCTTGCTTTCTTCAGAGAGAAGTCCCATCATTCTTTCTCTAATGGGGTAGGTTAATACATAAATTAGATTTTTTTTTTGGACAATACACCCCCAAAATATTTATGAGACCAAAAAGAGCTTCTACAGATGTTCAAGAAATCTTCACACGTCATCATCATCTGATGTATCGCTGCTGCTCGTCTCAGAATCCTCAATTTCCAGAGCAGGTTTGAAAGTGCTGTTTTTCCAGGGGCTAAATTTAAAGTCACAGATGAGGCCGTTTTTCAAGATACCATTTTTCCGAAGGCCATTTTTTTGTAACTAAAAGAAAAGTATTTAGACAGATAAACAGTTAAGTGCAACAATTAAGTTTCCGTATTTTCTGTATCACAGACTCACAGAATGGTTAAGGTTGGAAGGGACCTCTAGAGACCATCCAAGTCCAACGCCCCTGCTCCAGCAGGGACACCTAGAGCATGTGGCACAGGGTGGCATCCAGGCAGGTTTGGAAGATCTCCAGAGAAGGAGACTCCACAGCCTCTCTGGGCAGCCTGTTCCAGGGCTCTGTCACTCTCACATCTTCACCTACCTTCACCTATAGTAAGTCTACAGTACTACCATTTCTAAGTATATACACCTGGGTGCCTTAACTTCTGGATCAACTACCTGGATCCAAGAACCTCCAACTGTGCTAAGTTGGGCTCTTGCAGTGAACAAGAGCATTATCCTCTTTTGCTCCCTCAGATTCCTTCCCTAGTGACCACTCCTAGGTGGTCTCTCCTGCGATACAACCCCCCCTTTCTTCTAGTCTGCTGCAAACTTCGCTACTATGGGAGGCTGTGTCTGAAAAGATGAAGGGGCCCAGGAAGGAGGGATGAGTATCCCATTCTCCAACTACCTGATGCAGTTGGAAAGACAAGGAAGACAAGGAGGGAAGAGAAAGGAAACAACTGGTAGGAGAAAAAAAAAAAAAAAAAACACCCACAAAAAAACCACAACCCACAAAACTGAAACATCAATCTCAGTGAAGTGGTATGTAATCACTGAAATTACTGGAGGTCCCCCACAAGACAGATATTAAGGACATTCACGTACAAGTTCATAACAGAACATTAGCTTAGCATCACCTGTTCACTAATGACTTGGAATTCCCTCATCTCATCCTCTGTTAGTGGAGCACATGTTTCATCATTTTCACCATCTTCCTGCCAGCCCATCTCCTTTAACAACCTTTAAAAAAAAAAGAACAACATTAAGCAATTTGTTGCATGCACTTTTCAAGCTTTGCTTAGGTAGATATATAAAAATCTGTAATAAGTAAATTAAGCAGTCTCTAATTATTACTTTTTAAATAAAGAGCTCTCATACAGAGGTAAACATCTTCAGGTTTTTAAACAGAGGCTGTTAACCTTGTTTTACCTGTACATGCTTGATTTCAAGATTGCAAAATTTAAATGTTTAATAGCTTAACAGAACATATTCCTATTTTCAAGCATATATCCACATCATCACTTGCATGTACCAAGTATGACATTTCCTGCCAGTAGGCTTAGAATACAAAATAGTCTGCCCTCTCTGCCAATCCTCTAAATGTAAGGCTGCAAAAGTTCTTGGGTCAAAAGGTAGATCTTTTTTAATTGTGAGAATTACAAGATATGGCTGTTGGATAGCATAAGCAGCTATGATGATGGCTTTTCATATCCTATTTCAATCAAATGGCTGCTGCCAGGAAAGATTTCTTGGCATTTGCTCAAGTATCACCCTAAGGGCAGGTCCTGGTATTTCAGCATAGAAAAACTACATCTAGGAGTGAGTTCTGGGATGAGGGAAGGAGAAATGGACAGATTGCTCCGATGCCAAGAGGTTTCTAAAATACACGCCAGAACCAATATAGGAAGCCTAGAGCTGAAGAACACTGAAAATTTAAATACAGAAGTCAGATGAACTGAAAATTGATGTCCCATTTGGTACTTCATTTAGCCAGATACCAACAAGAAAAGTCCTTGAGTATAACCTGCCACAGAACAAATTCCAATGGGTGTGCACTGGGCAGACCTGTAGGTAACCTGCAACAGAACTGACAGCTGTTAAAGACAAAATAAAAGCCTGGACTTGGAGGGAAGGAGAACAGAACTACACAGCTTGTGAAAGAGGAGTTAAAGAAAAAATGTTTACAGAAAAATGAAGAACAGCATTATCAACAGAAAGCTGGATAAATAATGCACAAGTTTGTTCTTTTAATAAAGAAATGTGCATTTTATATATATGCGCACAAAAGAGATTCAGTTTTTTTTTGTTTGTTTTTTTTGTTTGTTTTTTTAAGAAACAGTAATCTGACTTTTAAAGTTTTACTGCAAGCAAGCTACGATGTTGATACTATTATATACAACATAGTAAAGAGTTATATAGCTTCTCTTAATGTAAATAAAGTTTAGGTAGCTAAATAAGTTTTAAGCAACATCATCCTAAGCTAGCCTTCTAGAAATGCTTAAAAGAATGTGAACCACACTTAAAAACACACACACACAGATCCAAAATTATCTGAAGCTAACACCAATGGGTAAGTACATGGTCACTGCATGCCACAACTCCCCCAACAGAATAGGAGCCCCACACATGCTTTCACAAGGTGTGCCAATATGTTTATTAGGCATGCAAAGCCATCCAAAAATTAAGCTGGTGACCTCAAGTTAGAGTCATCAGAAACAGGCTCAACACAACACATGTTTACACACACATAGAGGTTACAGCTGAAGGGCTGGTAAAATACAGAGACACTCTAGGTCTCCAGAATACCACAAGAAAAGAAGCTTGCCCAGAAAGCTGTGAGGGACGCCATTTCAAGTGACCAACTAGATTTGACTCCTATCTTCTAGTCTAATATTGCTGCTAATAATTTATAGCAGTAAAGGATTTTTTTTTTTGCCAGTGGGGAAAAATAAGGAAGACAGAACAGAGCAGGGTGCATTTCACTTTTCAAACTTGCAAGGGAAAAGAGATCATGAGTTCCCTCATAGGTACTACAAAAGGAAGAGCTCTCTAGTCCTATGTGTACCATAGGATCTATCACTAGAAAGGATGTTGCATTTCTTTAGTTATTAGGAACATCAGGAATTAAAATAGACTCCTGAACAAGTTCACCTCCAAGGCTTTTACAGTTGTGATTTCTCAGCAGCACTGCTCTGTATCAATAGCTATTACAGTTACTTTTGTGAGAAACTAGAAATGTTTCAAACCTTTTCTGAATTTACTTCCCCTTCATTGTCTTGTGATACTTTTGATAGTTAAAGTCAGCTATATAAAAGTATTAACTTCTTTATTTCAACAATGAGGAAAAACAGAGCATGTTACATAAGACATGAACTTGATCAATTATGGTACATTAAATGACAGGATTTATGTGCATTGTTTTTCAGTTTTTGGATGGAGCTTCTGAGATGGTAAGAATTTAAGACAAGCTTACTTACCATTTAGGAACATTTTTTTTTATGTAAGAGTACATACCTGTGTTCTGCCTCAAGTGAGCTTGAAAGAACACCTGCCTGAGGGAAAGTTGAAGATCGAATGATCTGTTGAGATGTAATCAAATCATTTCCATTCTCTTGTGGAATTTCATTTTCAAAGTTTCGGTTTATATCTTTCTCATGATAAGGACTGTTGCTGTTATGCAAGTTAAAGGAGTCATCATCCTGTCAAAAAAAATTACATAATTCCATTTACGAATAATCATCTGCAAATGCTGAAATTCAGTCATTCTGTTTTATTTAAATCACTTTTAAATGGAGAAACTCTATACTACTTCAAGAAATAATTTTGTTCATGCTTCAGGAGTTTGCAATATCCAGATACTAAAAAACAATGTATATTATGTCACTGATCAATTAAAGCAGAAAGCTCCATGCTCTAGTGCAAACTTTCTAGTTTGCTTCAAACTTCGCTCAAAATCCAAATTTATTTGTCTTTCATATTTTAAGAAACACTAAGTTATCTACTGTAATTACTAGCAAGCTTTCTAATTAAATAAGTATCAAAACTGTGTGTGTCAGGAACAGTTTGAAATCAAGAGAATTAAGTTTATATCACTTAAAAGGCAGGCTGCAGCCACCATACCACAACCAGCAAATTCATCTGATACAAATTTAAGGAGATCAGACATTGCTTCTAAATCCACCTAACATCTTCCTCTACACACATATACACGCACCCCAACCACAGCATTCTCAGGTTGCTGTATAGTTAAGGAACTATATACCTCATCTAGCTAAGAAATAAGAACTAGGAAGAGAGTGCATTTAAAAATTAATGAAGTTGACGCAGATATTAGAAGCTCTGAAATCCTCTCTCAACAGCTTTTTTTGTTTCCACTCATTCAACAGTTTTTAGGTCTTATTTGGTAACTAGCCAAGCAGCCCTAGAAGTTTTACCAACTGTAAAACAGAGTAGGATTATTTAGCTAACAGCCTTTGGAAAATGAAACCCATACATATGGTGTGTAACACCATTATCCACTGCAGTAGGCAGCTGCTCAATCAACCAGTGCTGCACTTGTGAGAAATGATACTTCAGAGCCCAGGACCAAGACCATCATCATCATTCCACTTCTGTTTACCATGTTATCCGCTTCCAGGAATTTTAGAATGATGAGCAAGAAATTAAGAACATACATCCTGGTAAACACACGTTCAGCTATTAAAGTAGAAACCTGGAGAATGTTATTCAGATAAATATTCTATGATATTCATAGAAATAGGAACAAATTTAATACATTAGGGCAAAGTAACTTCTTGCAAGCATGATTCAGCTGCTGATCATGATTTGCCTCATTATTTTAGAGATGAAGTCTGTTACAGCAGGCTTTAAAGTCCCATCGGCAGGACCATATTACAGAAGATATCTCCCTATCCACTCAGGTGCACACTATGCCTTTGCTTTATTAAAATTAACTTGAAAGTAGGACAACCATTACATGATTTGTTAACCTCTTCCAATGTCCATTAATGTAACAGCAATGGCAGGGAACAATATGCATGGAACTAACATCATCATCCTGCCACAACTGAAAATGCTTCCTCCCCTGCTACACACACACACACTTTTATTAAAAAACTGAAAAGCAGATAACCAAATACCATTGGTACAAGTATCATGAAGATATTAAGTATTCAGGACAATTTGAGGACTAGAATCTTCCAAAAAGTTTATGTATTATTTTTCAGAATTCTGAAGTTCAAGATAGCACTTTCTGAAATATCTTTTTAAACTTAAGCTGAACTTTTTCCTCATTAAACAGGGTCAGAAGTCTCCCCATTATAAGGAATGCACACTGGCAACACTTATTTCACTGAATCACAATAATCCTTCCCCTAAAACACTCATTATTTTTGCTGATTTGCCATTTGTGCCTTTTTCATCCTCTAAATCACTCATTTCCAACAAACATAAGCTTGGAACAGCTTCATCCTGACTAGGCATGACAAGAATGCTCATGGCTTTTTGCTGTCTGGCACTGAAACTGGCTCTTTCTGGCACGCTGTATCCTCAGATGCCACCCAAACACTGCACACATGGCACCCTGCAGAAACACCCGACATGGTATCACACAGAGCAGGTCTTGCAGCTCTCAGAAAGTAAAAGTGCAGGCTCTTCATATGTGCATAAACCAAACTATTGTTCCTACAACTAGATTAAGAGATCATCTGGCTAAACATTCTAATTTAGATAGGAAGCAGTCTGAGAAGCAGAACTCAGAGAAGCAGAACTCCAAAGCCTTGAATGACATTATTTCATCAATTCACAGAATGATTGAGGTTTGAAGGAGCCTTTAGAGATGATCTAGTCCAGCACAGCACTGGAGAAAGAAGTAATTGGGATAATTTTTAAAAATTCATTAAAAGGTCATGGCCTTGGATCTCTAAAAACAGAAAATGAATGACTTAACTGCAACACAAGTTTCTTCAATGAGCTTTTTTCCTTGGCACTGCATATCTGTTTATAGCCACAGAAGTACTTTATGTTCAGTCTGAAATCTGTCATTGCTATATCTATAGGAGTTATAAATCAAACCTTCTCCTGCCCAGCATGATTCTCATCTTCATGTTCCTCTTCCACTCTATCTCGTTTCAATGTTTTCAAAAATTTACTCTTCTTATCAGTCCGTATTCTTGTTAATTTTGTTAAACGAGGTTGACCTACTTTGTCAACAGGGGATGAAGAATTTGACCGATTACACTAAGGAAGGGCCATGGGAGGGGAAAAAAAAAAAAGAATTTTAGGAGATTATCTTTTATAAAGCATTGAAAAAACATTTAAGAGTACCTGTAGTTTCACGTTTCATGTACACTCACATTCGAAACCAGAGGGAACATATTTGTATTTCGGTATATACAGGTCTTTTGTATGATGCCTATTTATTAATTTATGAAGACATAGACTTATGGAACACTGCTAATGAAAGGTGGACCTCCACAAACATACCATACATTAGCAGTTTTTAAGTTTAAGTCTATGAGGTTGAACTTCCTAATGCATCATTTTTACTGCATGTCAAACCTACAAGGCAAACTGTCAAGCACTCCAAGGCCACAGACATCCCTTTCCTACCTCAGTCAAGTAATCAAGCTAAAAAATGGACAGATTTGATAAAAAAGACTTGCTTTACCTCTTTCGCTGAATTATGTGACACATTAAATGCCTTGGCAGTTGATTTGAAAGCACTGAAATTGCCAATACTATATGCAGATTCATGAGGAAATGGATTCCCAAGTTTATTTTCTTTTGTTTGGTTTTTCCACTGTGTCAGCTAAACAGAAGATTAAACAAAAATGTAAAGACTTGTTAACTACATCACAAGTTTTCAAGAATCTTCAGAAAAATGATTAAGCAGAATGAAATCTACAACCATTATTTAGTGTAAACACCTTTCTTTTGTGGAAAAGACAGACTGTTTTATAAGCAATTCACTCAAATACTGTTCACACCTTCGCACCAGTTAAATACAAAAACAATCAAGACCCTGATATTTGACGCATTAAGAACAGAAATATAGAGCTTTTCATATCTGAAAGTAGTACTGCTAGAGTTGAGAACAACTCCACAAGATGCCTTTGGGGCACAGAAAAATTCATGAAGGAAATCAGGAGATAAACAGAGAATGTTGCACAAAAGCTAAATGACAGTTCTAGATTGATTGCGGTATCACAATATCAATAATTGGGATAAATTCTGAAAGTATTTATGTGAACTATCATTATCTACTAGGTACTCTTCTGTTAAAAACAGAGACAAAAGGCTTTGCTACTCCATAAGTTAGAAAATGCTCCTCACACTAACCTGGACAGCTCCTGCACACCTCAAAAAAAGGTAATTAAGAAATAAAGAGAGATCAAAATAAAGTACAGTTTAAAAAGAAAAATAAAGTGTTTCCAGACACTTGGGGGGGGGGGCTACAATTCAAGCACGCAAGACTTGAAATCATAATACTCTAGGTATAGCACACTTCAGCTGAAATGAGCACATTCAGAATTAGACTACGATTTTTTTCAGCATGTTGTTCATGGCACCAGTATCCAAAACTTACCTTTGCAGGTGGAGTGGCTGGGTTTGGGACTAATCCTTTATAAACACTTGTGCCGGTTCCATTCTTGACCGACTGTGAATGAAGACCTCCAGCCACAGGGAATCCTGATATCTGCAGTTCTTTAGTACTCCCCTTTTTAATGACCAGCATTCTTGGAGATCTAGATTTAGGATTCAAAGGATACTCTGGAAAAAGAAAGGGGAGGAAGGAATAGGAAAAGAAAAAATATATATACTTAATTGTGATAATAAAAGTAATTACATATTTTTAGGTTTCTAGTTCATAGGGTACAAGGTAGTCATGCAGTGCAGAGCAAACAAGAACTCAGTTCAGCACTAACTTCATCAGTAATACATTGTACAAAGTAGAGTAAGTTGAAGTTCTGCTCCATTTTCTACAATCATCATTTTTAACATTATTTGACTTGGCATGGTAGAATTTTAGCTTTTGGAAAATAAAGTCATTCTTCAGTCAGAAAGCTATAAAGTATTTGTTTGCAATTTGTTAATAATTACCTTCAAAAGATTCATTCCTAATATTTCAGGTTATTACTAAAGAGTAACTTTATACATTTATTAAAAAATCAGTTTAGAGTCAAATGTTCCACATGAAACACTATAAATATAAGGAAAGGATGTGTATTACCCTAGACCATGGCAAAACCAGCTTTCTCTCTCCCTATGCCTCAGTTGAGCATAACATAACTTTTGAAACTCACCCTATTATTTCCAGATTCAAGACAGAGACAGTCATTAAAGAGATGGCTGATCATCACACCCACTAAGCAACTGACATTTGGTGTCAAACACACACAGAAGAGTTAAATTTTTCAAAAAGTGAAATAACAATTTTAATCCCCCCCATGACTAACCTCTTATAAAGAGATACAGGTTCTAAGTTTATTGCTTTAAAAATTGTACAGTCTAAATCTGCCATCATCTTAGCATGAATTGTATATTTAAAACCTACAGATCTTTAAAGTAGTAGCCAAATACATCAAATAGAGATGAGAAAAGAACCCAAACTACAGTTCAGTTCACTGCCCACTCTCTCAGTTTTCTCTGAAGTAAAAAAAAAAAAAAAAATCAAACGCAGGCAACATGGTTGAAGACATTTGCTTCCTGAGAGCTTAAATCTGTGCAAGCCAGCCTGTTCTCTCCAGCCCTCCCAGGTTCCTTTGCAAGTTCTTCAGAACACAGAAGTTTTCTTTCATGAAGCCTTCAGCTCGCTATTACATCACTAGTTTAGCTAACCCACAGTCATCCTATTTCCTCTCTGGAGGAGAATTCTTGACGTCTTTAAAGACAGACATGTACTACTACTAGGAGAACCACCCCGCCTGTACCTGCATCTACAGACCCATAGAATGGTACCCAAATGGAAGTATTACCTCTTTTATGACAAGGCAGTTACTTCTGGCAACATCAAGGTTTTCTCCAATTCAAACCACGCTACTGTAATATTTGGGGAAAAAAAAATATCCCCGTAAACTGTTTCAAGTTAAAAAAAAAAAAAAAAAAAATTAGGTCTCTGCCAGATTTTTATACTACAAAGTCAATAATACTCACCCCATACACCTGCAGCTAAAGATTTATTCTGGTTTGGTTCTCTCTCATATTCAGGATTCAGTGATGGCTGAAAGGAAGTTTGAACATTATTAAAAATGAAATTTAACTGTAAGTCTTAAAATGTGGAATTGGTGAAATAAAGAATCACAATAACATCTGAAGCATACCCTCTGCTAACAAAGATTTGTAAATGGGGACAGGCTAGACCTGTCTCCCCACAACACAACCAAATGAATCAGCGCTCATTTGTTACTTTATTCTTTAATAAAATGTTAGCCAGTATTCAGTTATATGAACTGTGCAGAGAAAGCAAAAAACAGCAATGTGTAGTTCTTGAAAAAGGAAGTTTACTCTTTCTCTTACTTCCTACAATTCTATGTTGAAGTCTGCAACCTCAAGTAGTAGGTGGCAGGTTAGTACCTCAGATTTCCATTAATGCAGTCATGTAGAATTTAACACACACACCACACACATGCCACAGTAAACTGCAGTAAGATACTATGAAATAAGCTTAGAATCCAATTGTAGTTTTACTTAAACACTTGAACTTCATTTAAACACCTAGGTGACAGTAACAAAAAACAGCAAGAACTGAAGATAACAAGAGAAAAGTTAGTGGACAGATGACTAACACCCTCTTACCTATGGAAAGGGTGATCTCTTATAAGATGATCTGTAACTGCTGAAATCTCATCAAGTAGCTTGCAATGGACAAAATGGCACTTGCAGAAACAATGAAAGCTTGCTTATTATAATTACAATTAACTTACAAAATCCTCAGCCTCGAATTGTTTGGGTTCTTCCTCGTCTTCTTTTTTGCCAGCTTCATTTTCAGGTATGTTATTTTCATGCAGTCCTTGGCTTTTTCCACAATGGAAACTGCTTGTATGAGAGCGAGTGCCTCCGCCATGATATCCCCCACGATGATTTATGTTTTCCATACCATTTCTGCCTTGTGAATGCCAACCATTTTTCTCTTTTCTCCCAAATTGCCCTTAGATTTTTAAATGTTAAAGAAATGTAATTACAAACAGTTTTGAAAGAATATTCTACTTCTGCGAAATTGGAAAAGGAGTTAAGCAAGCAGCTCTATATTCTGGGAAGTGATTAACTTAGTTTACATTAATATAAGCAGTAGGGTAGAATCTCACAGGACCGTGACAGAGAAGGAAGACACTAGCCTGACTTCAAGACTAGTCAAACCTCTTTCCTGAATGCTCATTTATGTCACTGTGTAGAAAGTTAACTCCATACACTTATTCTTGGTATAGACAAATACACCAGCAGTCACTTTACTCCAACCAACTGTTAGTCATGATATCCTGTCCCAGAAAAAAATGTCTTTCCCTAAAAAACTACTACAGAATAAGGCAACCAGCATAGGATGACTATTAGCTAGAAAAAAAAATCTGAAGATAAAGTGCTACAAAGCAGCAAATATATGTAAGATATCCCATGAAAAATAAATCATACCTCCATTATGCCTTCCAATATTAGGTTCAAACCCATCTGAAGAGTTGTGCCTTCTGCAATTTGCTTCATGACGGCTCTCTGTCCATGAAAAATTTTCAGAATGTTTCTCAAAGTTCAGTGATGACTGGAAAGGAGCATAAGTAGTAGATTGATAACGCAGTTTTGTTAGCAATTAGATACCTCAGAGCCGATATGCACATTATTCATGGTATATACAAACCATTTTAAAAAGGATTTTGAATGTCAGCCCACACAGTAGCTCTCAAGCATGCATACATTTGGAGTTATGTCATTATCTCCCATGCTAGTAGAAGCTACATCCTCCACTTCAGAACAATGAAACAGCTGCTTGTGTCACAAGGAAGGAGGAACACTGGGTAGAAGTCCCAAGAATTTTGGTTTGGCAGTAAAAGAGCAGTGATGCACATCACATTAGAGGTTAAATAAATAAATGAGAGGAGTAAGAAAGGACATAAGAACCCAGTTTTGATGGCAGTACAGGATATTGATTTGGGCAGTCAGACTACACATGTGCACTGCACAAAAAGCTTGGAGAGGCTACCCCTAGACACCTAAAAGCCCAGTTTATTAAGTCTTCTCATTACAACTTAATAAGAAAAAAATGCAACTAATATGAAATACAAATAAAGAACCATGGAAAGTTGAAAGAGTCCATATTCATGAATATACTCTGAATTATCAGACAAATAGACATGAGAAATTTTAAAGTAATATATACTTAATTTCAGTAGGAAGTACTTTATCAACTAAAATCTTGAGCTGAGAGTAAAACTCAAAGTCAAAACACGTCTTTACTAGAACTCATTCCTTAGCAAATTAAACCTAGAAAAAGTCTTACAGCAGCTGTCCTTCCTATTATTTCTGTCTGGTTTTACTATTTTAATACTATAGTGTATCTAATAAGAGCAAGAAAGAAATACCCTATTTCTCACTACCACAGCTCAAGAATTGAAGAACAAGGTTTTAACTCAAAAGGGCAATGCTTAATCCTGCGTTTGGAAGTACCACACAAGTGCCTAAGGGGAAAACATGTTCCCCAGCACCCGCCTGTCACACAACCCACTTGCTCTTTTAAAACCAACTCATTAGGGATGAAGCAAAAGCCCCTTCTCTCCAGAACCAAATCTCCTGAGCACATAGATATCCACTGTGCTGCATGTAACCAAGAGATCCAGCACTTGGAAGTGCCATATTAGCTCTGAATGTATAGATGAACAGCTGTGTTAAAAGGCACAAAGTCAGAGAAGTAGATCTGATAACTTCAGGAAGCATCTGCTCTAGTGCACAAGGATTTATATGCTGCCTGAAGCCCTTTCCCTCTCCAGATCTGAAGAATACTCAGAGAGGAGAAAAAACAAATAGAAAAAACAAACAAAAAAAAAACAAACACCACAGCAATAATGGCTTATTCACATAATCCTTGGGATCATACTGCCCATGATCCATGATGTGCCAGTTCTCGTTCTTACACGTTCTGAGTTGGAGAAAAAGTGAAACATTCTATTCCGATAGTAGCATGTCTAGGATAAAGCTAGGAAGTCGGTATGCCTCCTGTCTTGATCCAGACTTCGCATCATCATGAAATACCATCCTTGTAGAAACCTCACAAAATAGTTTTAAGTTTTAGTGGTTACCTTTCATATATACCTCTGGAGAAAGAAACAGATACAGTAGAATGGATGCATCTAAGTAAAAGGCATTTCTAAAGTCTTCAGACTATGCCTGAAGAACAAACAAAAAAAAAAAACCACACACACACATCACCATGCTTCAGGCCTGATACGGAAGTGTCAATGTCATTTTCTGATTCCAATCCTTGGATGAAGACAGAAAGACAAATGAATAGTAGTACACTTGAAAACATATAATGAAGAAAAACAAAAGAAAGTAGGCAAAAAAGGTCCTGGCTTTAAAGGAGCAATAATTTCTCCTCAAATTTAAGCCGAATAGCTAAAGGAAAAGCTTTAAAAATCACTTCTAATTTAGAGAGGAGAAAAAAAAATGAAGTCTAAGGAAATAAGAAGAAAGACTGAGCACCACCCTTTAAGAGAGATGTGTGGAAGGCTGTAACTGAGGTGGTGATAAAAGGACATTAGAAGGCAAAGTAAGGATAAGCACAACCTGCAGGACTCTGAAGCTTCCTGACAGCAGAGGGAATTGCCCATCACTAGCATGATGAGAATTTCAAGTTAACACATTTCTTTTATCTTAAATGTCTGTCAAATGTCATTTATGTGACATTTAGAGACCTTGTCATCTTGCAAGGGGCATCTCAAAAGGCCATTTGTGGCAAGGTTTGAAATCTATATAGCCTAAATGCAAGCATCATATTAACAGTGGTAACTAGTAAACTTAGATTAACAGCACCTATAGCTCTTTAGCTTAGGGTTGATGCTGGCCTGACTTAAGATGATGGCTACAGACAAACAAGAAAACAGCAAAGCAGACACTTCACATGGGCATTACTCATCCTGTTTGTCACACAGTCCACAAATTTTCCTAGTCATCATCTAGAGATTATGATAAAGATTTTGTACAACCTTCATGACTATCAAGAAAAACCTTGACGATGTGGTTCAAAATAACCATGAATGATGCAAGTTTGACATAGAAAGCTTAAAGTTACATTCCTAAAATTATTAACTATTAAATATTAAATATTTAACTATGTTAATTTAGAAGTACATCACTGGTCAAAGAGTGTAAAAAAAGAGCTTGAGTCAGAGAGCAAAAAAATCCACCTATTCTGAAAAAAAAAGCATGGCAGAAAGTTTTCTTCTTATCTTTTCATTCAAGACACAAGCATACAACAGATGACATCCAAGTTCCACTGAAGATCCCCTCAGGAAAGGGGAATTCAACACCTACTAGCTAAAATTCAAGTTCAAGTAGCCCAAAATAAGTTTAAAATACAAAGTGTATTTTCAGATTGTAAAAAGTCAACTTGAGAGGGACAAGCTGTTATCACTAGAGGTTTGAACAGTGAATTTCCTTGACGAATACAGGGAATAAATATAAAAAAAGATCCCACGTACAACACACAAAAAACAATCAATAGATTTAAACAGTTAATAAAGTATCACAATGAATCTTTTCAATTCAATTAAAAACATATATTAAGCAAACTCTGAATAAGCTAGCAAAATTTAAGCAATTGTTGATTAAATATGAAATTTTAGAAGACAACTCCATGTTCATTTACATATGGAGACAACCTTCCAGTATGGTCTTTGAAATCTAACTTTCATTTTTTTTAGCTGAACTTTTAAAAATACATTTTCACAAGGTTTAATTAGAATCATAGAATCACAGAATGGTGAAGGTTGGAAGGGACCTCTAGAGATCATCTAGTCCAACCCCCTGCATACGCAGGGTCACCTAGAGCACGTGGCACAGGACTGCGTCCAAGCGGGTTTTGCAGATCTCCAGAGAAGGAGACTCCACAACCTCTCTGGGCAGCCTGTTCCAGTGCTCTGTCACCCTCACTGTTAAGAAATTTTTCCTTAAGTTCCTGTGGAACTTTTGGTGCTTCTGTTTGCGGCCATTTCCTCTAGTCCTATCAGTGCCCACCACTGAAAAGAGACCATCCCCGTCCTCTGCACTCCCTCCCTTGAGGTATTTATATACACTGATTAGATCCCCTCTCAGCCTTCTCTTCTCCAGGCTGAACAGGCCCAGCTCCCTCAGCCTCTCCTCATAGGGCAGGTATTCCAGGCCCCTGATCATCCTTGTGGCCCTGTGCTGGACTCTCTCCAGCAGCTCCACATCCCTCTTGTACTGTGGAGCCCAGAACTGGACACAATGCTCCAGATGCAGCCTCACCAGGGCTGAGTAGAATTGATGAGATTTTTTATGTATAGCGTCCGAGTTGTACCTGACATAATGCATCTCAAGATGTGTGCAAAGACTGTGCAATTTGCATTTTCCCCACATGATGGGGGTATCAATCTATCACACTTTTTGTGGAAAAGATGGCACTAAACTTTGTAATCAACAGGAACTCTACTGGTTATTTCTAGAAGTTGAGACTTAAATTCAGCTAGTCAAAAAAAGAAAAGATTTTCTAGCACAAAAAGTCTTATTGTGTAACATCAAGGAATAGGACAACCTTGCAAAAACCATGAGTACACTGGCCTGTTTATAATCTTCTCATACATGTTTTTATGGGAATGTTTTCAGAGAGTTCCCAAGATGCCTACACTATTCATTATTTGTTCCTGTTTCCACCTGCCCAGCTGCAATATGGTATTGATGCAAAAATTACACTTGAACAAAAGGTACTCAGCAGTGAGCTCTCCTGTGTAAGTAACAGGTGGATGATACTAAAAATATATATATATATATATATACACACATAGCACTTATTCTTAAAAGGAAATCAGCAGCAGTAAGGTGGATTTCAGTCAAGCTGTTATCCCGTTATCTGTATCAATCACATTAAGAAAGCTCATCTATAATCCTGATCTCCTGGTACCTGGTTCTTCTGAAATCAGTCTTTTTAACTGCGCAATGGAAAGTTTCAGGTATCCAGGATTGAGGGCAACTAAACCCCCAAAGATGCAATACCTAAAAGGTCCTTTCCTAGGAAATAAAAAAATCAATAGGATAGAACTCTCTTCTGTTTCTCTTCTCAAGTTTGAGAGATGTTGATACCATGGCCTCATCCCAGCTCCACTCTGCATAGAACACGAGACCCTTTGCCCTCTTCAACCCACCCTTCATCTCGGTCCTTCTCTGCTCTTCCAACATCTAAACAATACAGTTGCAGAGAGGAATAATAGAAGGTCTGTTCTGGGAACTAATGGGGAGCAGGGGGACCCTTCCAAAAGGCTCACATTTTTGAGGAACAGAACGAACCTTATGTGAACTAAACAGACACTTTGAGTGGTTAAAGTCCAAATGTGGTATATATCTGATTCAGTACTGAATCATACTCTGATTCAGTAGAAATCTATTAAATTGGAAAAAGGAGATCACAAGAAGTGAAATCAAACAGAATAAAAATCAGACACTAGTTACCACCTAGAAACAGGTAGGCCTAATGTTCCCAGGAAGACAACTGACAGTTACTTAAAGACTAACCAAAGATAGATAGATCAGTGCAGAAGAAAGTAGTAATATGATGACCCTACTCAACTCGCTGACTTAACTTTAAAAAACACATATACATATAAATGCTTATATATACACACATGTACACACACTTAAAAAAAACAATAAGGACACAATTAATTTTGACTCTGCATTTAACAATAGCACAAACATATAGCAGTATGTATATAAGGATTATTTCACATAAAGGACAAGAGTTACATAAATGCATTAAAATAAGGCAATACCACTCTCAGAGCTGCAGACCATTCTGGATGCATTCAAAAGTATTTATAATGAAGACAGGTTTCTTAATATAGAAGAAAAAAAAAAACACTAATTTGAAATATCCAGTGGTGCCTCTGCTTCTGCATAGAAACAGCACAGAAAGGATACAGAATTATTTGAAAGCACCACACCCCTGAAATACTTACAAACACCCCATTAGCAACTGAAGAGTCATTTCAGAAAGTCTATTTCATTTTTTTTTTTAAGCATTCAGATGACAGAATAAAGAATATTTTTCTATAAGAGGCATAGAACGCTAAAGAGCAGAATCAAGATTTGGGACATCAAACATACCTCTCATTTCTTTTAGCACAAAATAAAGCAATTCACCTCTACTGATGACAGGTAGGGTCCAATTATTTAAAGCACCACAGCAAGATTTACTATATGTCGTCTGTTATCACTCTTCACATATGCATAAAAATATTTTTTTCCTATGATTTGGGTTATAGCACTTAAATTTCTTTAATAATAAGACTGCCTATTTAAAAGAACAGCAAAGGACATACCTTTGTTGAAGAAGGAGGAGTAGGAAAATTAAGCCAGGCTGGAGCAAAGTCATGCTGCGCCATTTAGGTCCAGTCTCTCCAAATCAGTGAAACAAGGCTTTAGCACCTCATGGCAAGTCCCTGCAATTGGAAAAAAAATAAAAATATATATAAAAAAGAAGTTAGACATATCAGACATTTATCTTACAAGATTACAACACACATGGTGTTTGAATCATCATTCTGTTTTCTAGCACTACTTGCCAAACAAATCTACTTTTGAATCTAGCAGTCTCACCTGTCATTATAGGTGTACACTTGCTCTTTCAAAAACAATGGATCACACTAATTAAATATTTTACCGGCACTGAAAACAGAATCATACCATTCATCTAATTTATAAAAGGAAAAAGAAAAAAAGGCACAGCATCTGTGCCTTTGCCAAACAGAAAGTTTTGGCAAAATTAGCTTGTGAAATATTTTCTGGTCCAGGCTGCTTTCCCCACTACAGTGTGTATACCAAAACAATTTTGGTTTGTAGAACACGTCTTTCAAAAACATGAACAATACGTTCAATTAAAACTTCACCTTAACTATATTACTTGACTATATTAATAGAATGAGGGCTAATAGCACCCATATGAGCATCTACAAAATCTAATTTTACTCACAGCCTATGAAGAACTCAATATCTGTGAGCTAGTCTTCTCTTACACAC
>NW_010583010.1:5564-79822 GCF_000705375.1 Tinamus guttatus
CAGGTCTCCTGCCCCCTCTGCCTGCCTTCTTACACACAGGGATGCACTGTTGCTGGACGTGGAGGAAGTGCCGCTTGAAAACTAACCAGCTCTCTTGGGCCCCCCTGCCTTCTAGAGCACTAGCCCATGGGATTCTACCGAGGAGGTCTCTGCAGAGGCTAAAGTTGGCCCTCCTGAAGTCCATCGTCGCAAGGCTACTTACAGCCCTGCCTCCTCCTCGTTGAATCCTGAACTCCACCAACTCATGGTCACTGCAGCCGAGGCTACCCCCCACCTTCACATCTCCTACTAGGCCCTCCCTATTTGATAGCACGAGGTCCAGTAGCCCACCTCTCCTCGTCGGCTCCTCCACCACCTGCGTCAAAAAGTTATCGTCGACGCTCTGCAGGAACCTCCAGGACTGCTTATGCCTGGCTGTGTTGTCCTCCCAGTTGATGTCGGGGTAGTTGAAGTCCCCCATGAGAACCAGGGCCTGTGACCGTGAGGCAATATCCAGCTGCCTATAGAAGGCCTCATCAACCTCCTCGTCTTGGTCAGGTGGCCTGTAGCAGACACCCACCACAGTGTCTCCCACATTAGCCTGCCCTCTAATCCTTACCCACAAGCTCTCAACTCGCTCATCCTCCACTCCCAGGTTGAGCTCCATGCATTCCAGTTGAAGTAGTAGTAATAGTAATACCATAGTAATACAGTATTACAGTAGTAAGTACAGTAGTAATAGTAATATTTTATATTACTATATAAAGAAATACCAAATTGTTCCTTTTAAGCTCTTGTTTTTCTTTTTGAACTGCAGCCTTGTGCTGCTTGTCCTTGTGAAAGGGACAAAGTTTATCTTCTGTGAGAAAGGCATTCTGGTAGAAAGAGCTTCAACTTCAACTTCTTCAAAGATGAGTCACGGTTGTGTAGGTTTCTATTGCCCTTCCAAAAAAAGAAGACGAAGAAAGGAAGTGTCATTATACTTTACATTTCTTAGACAAAAGTAAAGCAGAACTGTGTTTTTATTCTTGTTTCTCCAGCAGTTTATGTGTATAAATTATACATTTTCTTAAATATCTGTGTTTTCTATTTCAGGTTTGAAGTGATAACCTGTGTTTTTGCACAGTAGGCAAACCTCATGCTGTCACAAGTTGCAGCAAGATCACGTCACATTTCACTTTCCTTCGTCCCAAGGAACCCTTCACTATTATGCCATTAGGGACAATGTCAAGCTGTGCACTGAAACACGATAGACACCAGCGATGCGTGACAACCTCTCCAGCCAATGCAAGAGTTCAGTACAGTGAGACCCTCTCAGCCACACCAGTGCGTGTTGAGAGAACATAATAATTTCCTCAAAGAACTTTGTCAAGCCATGACATCTCCCCCAGCTAGGAAGTCAAAGGCCCTGTGACTCCCTTCCAGGATGGGGAATCAACATGTGTCAAGGCTGCATAAATTACACATGTGCCCTAAATGCCTTTTGAAATAGTTCTTGATGGTGTACAGTCTATAGAGGAGACCCCCCATGGATGGGGGGATTGCATACGTTTTGTGACATTTTGGTACATTTTGGAGCACAGGAGCACAGAGGCAAATGTTCATCTCTGCCACTGCTAAACCCCAAGCAGCAACACCGTGCTGGGGGCTGGGATGCAGACACCGGGCCTGCCAAGTCTTACAGCAAATGATCACAATTAAAAATCTTTTAAATCTTTTATGAAAGGTACAAAAGAAATGCAGACAAAGCTTTTTTATGTAAAGCATTCAAGGAGACTTTCATTTAAGCAGCATCCATTATTCCCCTTTCTTTTAGCTGAAGAGCATTTTCATGAGGAAAATTCCCCAGTTGATACTGTCTTTTTATACGTTATTAAGATGATATTAATTCCCCCTTGGGGAGAGGAAAAGAAAATAAAAAGTAGTTTAGATGGGCTGAAGCTGTATTTGTTGTCTTCTTTGTTGGAGACTGGGTCTGCTCCCTTGAAAAGAAAGCAGGGAGAGCACATACACAAAGAGAGTGGGAAAAAGAGCCAAGAGAAAAAAAATAGCTTCTATTTGTACTGTTGACTGATTTGTAACCTTGCTGCTGGAGAAAGACAAGCACAGCACATGGTCTTATCAGCCTCTCCAAGTCAAGACCTGTCAGGCTTGAACCATCATCAAACCTTGTAAGTCATTACTATTAGCTGCCTCCTTGGTCACAGGTTTACAGTACGGTTAACAAAAAAAAAAAAAAAAAAGGAAAAAAAGAAAAACAGACGTAGCCAAGCTAAGCCAGATTCTATTTAAACAGAAAAAGGGTAGGGAAGAAGGAGGAAAGACCATGATAAAGAAGGACAAAACTGAGAGTGATACCATGGGCACAAATTTCATATACTAACCTACATTCATGATTTAGCTAAAGCTGCTGGAGAAAATGTTGCTGCTAGACTCTTCCTCTCTCTTTCTCTTGTCTGGTCAGCTCATCTACTGCAATTTCTCGGGACTAGACACATATGAAAGTGTCACTGCAAATTGTGAGCTACTAAAGTATGGTGGGCCTGGCAGCTTAAATGAAAAATGTCATTGCTTTCCATTCTGTTGTCCTCCCAGTGGTACTGTCAAACTATGAGCTGCTAAGGATGGTGAGTGGCAGAACATCCTATCATCATTTTATTCATCTGTTAAAATTAATTTTTGACATGCTGTTGTTGCTCCATTAGTTTCTCATCTTTGTGCTTCTAATTTAGCAGATAATGGATATTATCTTCCAAGATATCAGAAGGATTCTTTGTTTAAACTTTTTTATTATTTACATGTAAAAAACCAATGTTTTATAACAAGTTGTATTTTTGATGACCTGAATGATGAAGAAGGTAGACTTCAGTGCTGCAGCCTGCGTGAAGGAATGGTAGCAATGCATTGCCCATATAGTCAAGCGGTGGTACCATGGAAGTCACCTTCCCAGCCCAAACCGCACAGCCCTTTATGCACTTTCTGGAGCACGCTAGCAATCTTAGGGGAGAAAATTCCAGAGCACCTCACACTTCCTTCACTTCCAAAGAGCCCTCAAACAGAATCAGATTTCTGTACTTGATCGACACCAATAAATAGCCCAAGGTATGCCAGAACGTATGTATGAGCCTTACAGGTTGACTTCTCTTTTGATTTTTGTCCATCCTGACTGCACATCAAAGTGTGCTGGTTCCAGCAGCAATGGAAGGTAGGACATCCTTGGATGGCAGCTGAGCATGGTCATGTGCATCTCAGTCCATTTAAAAAGGCAAATGCAGAGTGCTTACATTTGAGAGTGGGAGGTTATTTTATACTCATCAGTGGTAAAATATTTCTCCATATCTATTTTCTTGATTGATTGCCCACAACTTTATTATTATTCTCTCCCACTCTTTCTTCTCTCTCGCCACAATCCCATTTGCGTCATCCGTAAAGGAGATTTTCTGCTAATTCTGGGGCAAAATGCCTACTCATGGAGTAGGGAAGCCCACACCATATTAATAATGAATATAAGACATGACAATAAAACCTGATTTCAGGCTTAGGTAAGCCATAGAGAGTAGAGTGCTAAAGAACAATGTTGGCCTTAACAGTGACCAGGTAAGGGGAGTATCTACCTCTTTCACCTTATGCTGGGCACCTATCAATGCTTTAAATCTCTTTAGATTTCTTCTGTTCCTGACAAGTGCTTTCCCATGCCGACTGGGAGATGAGATGGGAAGAGTGCAACAGTTTACAATAGAGCAATAAAAGGGTGCAGAAAGAAGGAAAAAGAAAAAAGGAAAGAACTAATTTTGCAGTAGATCCAGCATCTAAATTGCAGGGAGAAGGTTAGACACTGTTGTGTGACCTAGCATGACTGACTAATTCCAAATAGATTAAGGTGTAGGCTCTATTGCACAGTTCTTCTGAGGTCCACTCTTACTCCAAAGAAAGTCTTAGGCAGAGCAGACACCTTGCTGGGGGGAAAATAATTTTCTTTGTCCTTTGGGCAGAGGGACTTTGGTGTTTAATGGATAGAGCAGATCTTGGTCTTCTTCTAAGCAGATCTCCCAAGAGCCTAGGCTCTACCATTTTCAGTGGTGCTTGTCCTTCAGATAGATGGTCACTATTTTATGTGGAAGTGTGATCCCTGTATAGTGAAAAATAAACCTGTCAGAGTATTTCTTCCTGTAAATGTCTTCATTTGCCTCTAATGTAGCCAAAAACATATTCAATTTCTTCTATTATATTTTAAAAACACATGTCGGTCTTTATGCCAACCAGTGAATAATGACTTAAGTTTCCCAGTCAAGTGCTTCAGGTGCTGAATATTTATCCTTTCGATTAAAGATTTAGACTTAGAAGAACAGTCTTATGCTTAATTACTTTGTGGTGTGTTATCCTATTTATACATTTATGATAAGTTATGCTTGTAATATCTTTATCCTTCTTGCTGCTCCTTGTTTGAAAGAAAGTAATTGTAAAAAAAAAAAAAAAAAGTAACAAAAGGAGACTAAAATCACATAAAATAGCTTGTTTTTATTGGGACATTTAGGAGTTGTTTTCTCTTTTTTACAACAGATGGAAATTGTGTATTCTTAACCTGGTTAAGAATATTATTACAGAAATGAGGTGAAATCAGAAAAGTGGTTCAAGGATTGGATTCGGATGATATGGTACCCTACCTCTGAATAGTTTTCAGCTACTGAAATGTCTTTTTTTGTTGCTACTAACAACTGGTATTAAATAAGTCATTTCTTGACTTCTTGACTTTACCCCAGTATCTATTTCACAAGCTAGAGAGAGTCTATAAAAGAAAATGGGTCTAACTCTTTCAAATTTTTAAAGATAAAAAAGAAGCTTAATGGAAATGCTAATCATGCAGCAACTTTTTCAGATTTCACAGTTTATTTTGGCTGTCAGACTAAAAATCGTATGAAGTCAGTAGTTGTAGAAACAAAGGAGCCAAAAGAACCATAAAGAAGCTGTGTGAGATACTGGCAGTCAGCACAGGCAGGCAAAGTCTATGCGAGACCCCCACAGTATGTGAACTGTAAATATTCCTCCCTCATTTCCTCCTAAAGGCCAAGGTTTTTTGCTGGGCACCATTCCTTTTTCTAAAACTTCATAGGAAGGAGACTGAGTCTGCAACAAGTGCTTTCAGTTTCTGTATTTTTAATGCAAATCTAGAAATCATGTGTTAATTAGAAAATAAATAAAATAAAAAATAGCAACAACAACAAGAAAAAAACCCACAAAAGTCAGCAATATAAATTGCTCCACTGCATATTTCAGTTGCTTCTGTGGGTTGGCACTCCTACTTGGCTAAATTTTAGAATGCTTCAGAAATCTCTCTTTAATCTGTGCAGGTTTTCTAATCTGAATTTGCTGACTGAGGGCCGTGATCCAAGTCCCGTTGAAGTCAATGGAAGTCATTCCAATTTTTTCAATGGATTTGGATCCATTCCAGAAGACATTGACCACTTCAAATTGTTTTGCAAATGTTGAATCTCTCCTTATGTACAAAGTACAGACAGTAATGAGGAACAGGCTGTAAGGGGGCTCAGGGAGCATATATGTATGTATACAGCACTTAATTAAACACATCAGTCTATATTGTCATAAAGCATTTCCCACACTAAATGTTGCTCACATTACTCATAGGAGATTTAGGCTTGTGAAATCCCACACAAAAATGTCCCAGCTGTTCTATATACTATATCTTTTAGTACTTGTCATTGTGTGTAGGAAGGGTAATTAACCCAGAGAACATTATATTTCACTGCCAAATGCTAAATGTCAGTATTATAAATTTCTTAATATAAATAACACACTTTTAGAAACAGTAGGAGAAATAGAGATGGAGGATTCTTTGAAAAGGTATTTCACTAAGGGACTGCATGGCCCAGGCAATTGTTGCAAGGTACCCTGAAGTCATCTTTTCAAAGTCTGTAGTGTCTAACAAATCAGTAGGATCCCACTGTGATGGGAGTTACTTGAAAACTTAATGCAGAAGGTCTTGCTACACACAGAAGTGTTTTCTTAGTCACATAATATTATTCACAAAGAACCAGATTCCTCTGGGTTTTAAATGTTCTTGAAATGGTTGAAATATGGAATTCCAGTTCATGGAGCCATTCCAGTATTTTTTAAATGTATCCCAAGGCATAATGAAAAATAATAATAAAAATTCAACTTTCTGGTAGAAATGATCTTTTTTGAAGGGTTGTAATGAGGTTTTAGAAAAATAAAGTTTCAGGCTTGATTGATTTTATTCGCTAAAATCACATACAACAGCTCTACATCACAGGTCCGTAGCATACCTTGAACTTACACTTAGGTATTTCTGGTCTTCCTCTCATTCCAAAAACATTAATTGGATATTCACAGATTGTGAGAGAGTATGTGGTGGGTAGAATAAAGAGTTTTTCAGATTGAGAGAACAATCCAGCTATTGGAAATCCAGAGCTCAAAGAGAAGTATCTCAGACTCAGGACATCCCTTCTGCAAAGCCAAGAGCCTAATCTGGAATCCCGTGCTTGATCCCTGACACACGATGCTTCAGTGCTGCTGACTGCAGCAGGCAGGTGGGAAGCTCTGAACCATCGGAGCTTGCCGGCATCAGTTTGGTCAATCTCCCCTCCACAAGTGGACCTTGAAACAGTGGTGGCGGGGGTAGTGGTGGCAGTGGTAGTAGATTCCCAGAAAATCTTTCATTTTGATCAAGCACCCTAGACTAGGTTGCCTAATATATTGGGGCACTTTACCTAAATGGGCCTAAAACTCACAGCAGAGAGCAAAGACCAAGAAGGAGCAAAGGAAAGAGCAAAAGAAAGGGAGAATAGCACAGAATAATAAGCAGGGTTCAGAAGTAACTGGATATTAATTTTAACAATGTAACTGTAAAAAGCAGGGATTATCCATACACAAACTCATTCCAAAGTCATTCTGGATATCTTTATTGGAAGTTTAGAATTCTTTTATGAGTCTGATCACTTTATTTAAGTCCTCTGCATTCTGATTTTGAAACTTTGAAGATGAAAAAGAATTAAAAAAACTCTCACTGTCATGGGAACTGATCATGCCCCACTGCTATCACTTCTATGGGAGCACTTCTAGGCTTACGATTGCTTGCTTGCTCTACAAACTGCCATTTCCATACCTCTCTGCATTTTTTGAGAAACAGTCCTGAGCCACAAGTCATTATAATTTCCCTTCAACAGCAACACTGCACAGAGAGCAATAAACCTGACTTGGCAGTGACTCCTTTGAAAAAAGGGGTCAATCAAAGCCTTGAGTCTGTATTTTGCATTTCTTTATTTATTTTACTTCTCCTATTAGAATTCTCACCACAGTCAGGATTTTGAAGATAAGAATTCTGTCTACTGACAACACATGCAATTATTACTGTGATTTTTCCATGGGAAAAATTGAAGGTGCATTGTTTTCTACTTATTCTTCTGGAGAAGAAGCTTTTCTCATCATCATGACATCTTTTTAAGAGATGAAAATGACTACATAGATCATTTTTACAACTGTTATTTTTATTCACTGTATTTTTTTCCTTTCAGAAAGTAGCAGTGTTCAGTATGGCTTTCAATTCTGTCCTTAGATTAAGGACAGAGAGAAGGGGTTAAAATATGTTGTCTTGTTTTGGAAAAATTATTAAAATCTTTACAGAAACTTATCCAACAAGTTTCTTTTTAGTACTACAGGACTTTCACATGTCCTAACACATATTTCACACTGAAACCACTATAAGCAAATAACTTGTGATACCATTAACTAGTTTATGGAGATTTAAAGAGGTGTTTCTGAAACTGGTAATTTTAATTGAAGAGCTTTAATTGATGCTTGCTTTATTATTCAGTGATAATATTGTATCAAATATTCACAGTAAAGCAAAATGACTTTTTGAAAAAGGCACTCTTTGTAAAAGACATCAGCAAAAACAAGGAAAGACTTAGCTTTGATTCAGTAAAGTGTTGAACAACTTCTGGGGCAGGAAAAAAGGGCAAGTACACATAAATGCAGTGCTTGGTTAAGCCAATATACTGCTTTACTAAGCTACTTGTTGTGTCCATGTATTTTCTGGTGATCCTATCAAAATGTAGCCCTAGCTGATGAAAGACCATAAAAAAATGTATAGGCACACATAAACTATTTTGTCTTTAGTAGATTACAGTCATTTTCATAATATCATTCTTATTTATGAACACCATAACATATTTCAGGATAAATTCAAGTCTTTTTGTCCCATTCTTCAGACTGAGTAAAAAAGGGTGACCAGATCCCCCATTTCTGGTCTCATTAATGACCAATGATTCTCTTGCGAAATCATTCAGGAGGCTGTTTGCAAAAAGAACTTCATTTCACAGGCAGATCAGGATCCACAGTACATGGCACGAGTTGTCCCAAGCAGCAGCACACAGCTTCTGGAGTGGTATACTGCTCCCCCAATTAAGCAATTAAGTTAGTAAGTAAATAACCAGTACAGACTAGGGGTTGACCTGCTGGAAATTAGCTCCACGGAGACAGATTTGGGAGTCCTGGTTGACAACAGGTTACCCATGAGGCAGCGATGTGCCCTCATGGCCAAGAAGGCCAATGGGATCCTGGCTGCATCAGGAGGAGCGTTGCCAGCAGGGCGAGGGAGGGGATCCTGCCCCTCTGCTCAGCTCTGGTGAGGCCACACCTGGAGTATTGGGTGCAATTCTGGGCTCCCCAGTGCAAGAAGGACATTGAGCTTCTAGAGAGGGTCCAACGTAGGGCCACAACGATGGTTAAGGGACTGGATCATCTATCGTATAAGGAAAGACTAAGCGAGTTGGGCCTGCTTAGCCTAGAGAAGAGAAGGCTCAGAGGGGATCTTATCAACATGTACAAATAGAAGAAGATGGAGCCAAATTCTTCTCCGTGGTAGCCAGTGACAGGACAAGGAGTAATGGGTACAAGTTGAAACATAGCAAGTTCCATCTTCATGTGAGGAAGAACTTTCCCGTAAGGGTGACAGAGCCCTGGAAGGCCCTGAGAGGCTGTGGAGTCTCCTTCTCTGGAGATCTTCCAAACCTGCCTGGATGCCACCCTGTGCCACGTGCTCCAGGTGGCCCTGCTTGAGCAGAGGAGTTGGACTAGACGATCTCCATAGGTCCCTTCCAACCTCAACAATTCTGTGATTCCGTGATTCTGTTAATTAGGCAAGAGATTTGGAAAGGCATGCAGTGGAAACAGGATGTCTATCTTCCATACACTTTTCAAGAGACTTTGAGCATTTAGTTGTCATTCTGAATTTTTGAAAATGTCCCTTTATAATATATGACAGCAAGCAACCTTTTGTTTTGTATTTCCATCAAATTAGAAAAAATACACAGAATCACAGAATCACAGAATCACAGAATCACAGAAAGGTTGAGAGAGTTATCCTGGGTGCATAGGTCACTGTGAAAACTTCGTATTTTATTTCTCCCACATATTAAAATTTCTTTTTATCATAAAAAGGCTTAATGTAAACAAAATTATACATCCACTTAAATGCTTTGTGAAACTGAGGGCGCCTGCACTACCTATTTAACCTGAAAGTAAATCAGGCAAAATCTGAAATGCTTAGAAAAAGAAAAGCTGGAATCAACAGGGTTCTTTGCTTTCACACTGTATAAATTTGTGGCAGAACATGGGCACTGACATTTCAGTCTTAGCTGTTGTCACACAATACTGCATAGCAGATCAAATGTAGCAATTAAAAATGTTTTGAAATTGCAACTCCTACTCCAAAAATTACTGCAGTCTTTTGTTACAGAACAACCAAGTCAACTTCCTGTTTGTACTTAAACTATTCACAGCTTCAGCTGATGTCCTGCAGTGTCTTTTCCAAAGGTCACACAGCAGTTTTCGATTCACACATTTGATTAAAAATATAAGAATCACAGTGTCCTGGGAAATGATCTGCAGTAAAAATAGATCAAACTACCTGCTGTTTCCAAAATAAACCAGGTTACTGCCTGTTTTCCCCACTCAGTTAGCATTGCAAAAAGGGCAGGAAATATGCATGACTGCAGACATTCCTCTGCTCAACTAGGGAATTATATAATGTGAGGTGGTTGTTTATGATTTTATTTTAAACATAGCTTCTGTAGCTAATAACAAATATGCTCAGGTTATAATATGGTTAAGGAAAAAAAGAAACGATAGACAGAAAACTAAGAATATTTGGATTTAATATGGGCAAATCTTCCTCTCATTCTTATTTAACTGCTGCAACACACTTTTTCATTTGCCTTCAGACCATATTGTCATAACTTTCCTTATACTCATTAGCATCCTCCCTACAGTCCCATTTGCATTTAATGAAGTTACTATGGAAGTGACTATTTGGCGAAAGTCAGCCTATTTGTTGTCCTTTCTTGCTTTCAAGATCATGTCTCTGAATATGCATAGTAGGATAATTACATGTCTAACCCTATTATCAATAATCCTAATACTTTGATGTCCAACATCTAGACACTATGAAACAGAGTGCTCAGTATATGGTGCAAATTCCTGGCCTACAGAAAGTGGACTGTGGGAAGAAACATCGTGGTAGAATATGCCTCTGTCAAATCAAAAATTCCTTTGCTTATACAATAATCTCTGTTTTTACATCAGGAACTTCATTTTATGACATGAGCTCAAATCACCTAATCTAAAACAAGATTATTGTGTTGTCTAAGAAAGAAATTTCACACCCACTTAAAAGACTATAATTAAAATTTCTCCCTTTGCTAGATTTTTCAGCTTTCCTGCTACACAGTCCAAGGAGACAGTAATGTAGAATCTTTTAAAAAAGGATGTGTCTGAAAGGTAGAGGAAGCATGTGAGGTGAGGGTTCATTTTCAAGCCCCACAGGCTGGACTGTGGAAAACGTCCTTGGAGTCTTTGTTTCCCAGAGGACTTGGATAGATTCAAAATTGGAAAATCCTGGCTACACTTTATCAAGACTCAATAGTTATTAAAAAAGGGCGGGGGGGTTAGTTTGTATTGAGGCAATTTATAACAGGTCTGTGAGCATTTCGAGGGGGAATGGGCCAAGCTTTAAGAGCAGAGCTAACACATGCTCTCTCAAATACAAATTGTATTGCAAATTGCTCCATTTTACTTACTCTACTGTGAAATGACATTCTGGTTTGTTAGCAATGCAGGTAGTGACTAAAATTCAGTGCGATTTTTATCTTAAGAGTGACTGCAGGGAACTTTACATTTCTTTGATGATTTTTATTGTAGCTTTAGCTATATTTAAACATTATTTTCATGTATATAAAGCATCACATTCTTCTTTCAAGCACAAAGAAGAGATGTCAGACAGGCTGGCAGGCTCTTTGTGACCCCTTGCTGTGACTGTGTGCTTGGACCACTGGAAAATAAAGTAGATATATGTCCAGCTAATATAAATAGTGGCTTTGATCTAGCCATCTCAGAAGAACATATACTGGCCCAACTTTTGTTCCAGCATCGTCTAATTCCTTCAGTTACAGACAGCAGTCCTCCTATAAGACCTGCCAACATGGAGCTTTGCAGTGGGCCTCCATTTTTTTCTGAACTGGAGCTGAAACACAAAGTGCCATAATGAGGGCTATTAAGCTGATAGACTGGACATTAACACAGTCATTTACATGGGTATTTGGTGAAGCAAATGTAGTGATTGACTCTAATGGTTCCATTACTGTGCTGAACGTTGGCTAAGTATGCATTGTGCCCTTCAGGATCTTTGCACAGAAGAAGAAAAATAACTCCAAGTATTAGTATTCTAGTTTAAATAACCATTATTGTAAGTTATTCTTCTACAAAATACTTAGATTTTGGTCCTCATTAAATATATTTTCCTTGGTCACATAAAATCTGAAATTGCAATATTGAAAAAAGAAGCCTTGCAAGCCTCTGCTTTTATAGCCTCACAACTTACAAATAGGCACGGCAATCATTTTTGCCACTATATTTTCTGAAACTATACTGTATAACAACACCACATCGTTTTGATAGCTCACAATTGCAAGTCTGCTTTCCTGATTCAATTTCAGCTTGATAGTTCTGCAATAGATTATATCACAAAACCATAGCAGGCAGAGCAAAGATTTAGCATAATTCCCATATTTAGGGTCCTGTCAACAGATGTTGAAAACACAGAGAAACTACTTTGAAAATAGAAGTCTTGGTAAATGGACATTTGCCTGTAGAGTCTGAAAGTGTGCCTTGCTACCACAGCTATCAATTGCATACATTATTGTCTTTGGATTGCAGCTGTAAATGTACTAATATACAGTGTTGCTGACCAGAGAAATAAATCGCTTTGAAAGTAACCTACTTCTTTCTTGCCAATTACCATTAATAATATTTTACGTTTGTAAGATTAATGTACCTTTGCAGGCAAAGATACAGTGAAATCAAATGTCTTGTTTGTGCTTTAGCTTTCAGTCATCTTGCTGTCTTTCTACATCACACGCATATATATGTGTGTGTGTGTGTGTATAGACACCTCTCTATTTATATCTCTAAGCAAATTTAGAGCAAAGAGGTGCACTACATAGGATAAGGCAGCACTAGCCAGGTAGCTTTCCTAACACTTTCCTTCTAAGACAAAGGAAAACTTTTGTGATTAAAAAAAAAGTCTCTTTCTGCACTGAACAAAAGCTAATAGGATTTTTTTTTTTCACTAAGAAAGAACAGAAAATACCAAATCATACTGAGAATGTCATCCCAAAACTTCATGGACTCGGTGATTCTTTGATGTTGTTCTGGCAGTTCTAGTAGGTTGGGTCTGGTACCACCACAGTGTGAGGCCATACAGACTTATTACAGAACAACCAGGGCACAACACTGGGAAGGTCTCTTTAATCAAATAAAGCTCTATATTTGTCAGCACCTTAGCTCTTAGAAGTATTCAAAGAAATAGACATTTTCTTGCCTAATTGCCTGCCTTATTGCCACTTTAGCTATTATGAGCAGTTTTCCATCTTTTTAGGCTCTACATGCCCATCTTCTTGAAGTGTCAAACTCTGTTCAAAGGAGCTTGCTTCAACCTGTGAACCAGGCTGGCATATTTAATATTGAGGGATTACCCGTCTCTTCACATAGTACTTAGTGTCCAAAGTAATGTCCAAAGAAGGTCTGTGAAGCTGGTGAAGGGGCTGGCTCACAGACCTTATGAGGAGCAGCTGAGGGAGCTGGGATTATCTAGTCTGGAGAAAAGAAAGCTAAGGGGTGACCCTGTTGCTCCCTACAGCTACCTGAAAGGAGGTCGTAGGGAGGGGGAAGTCAATCTCTTGACTACTGATAGGACAAGAGGAAATGGCCTCAAATTGCACCAGGGGCCTTTCAGGTTAGATATTAGGGAAAAAAATCTACCCAGAAAGAGTGGGGAAGCATTGGATCAGGCTGCCCAGAGAATTGCTAGTCACCATCCCCGGCAGTGTTCAAGAAATGTGTAGATGAGGCACTTACTTAGGGACATGTTTTAGTAGGCATGTGTTTAGTGTTGAAGGATTTACGGTTGAACTCGATGATCTTTCCAACTACAATAATTCTATGATTCTATTGCTTGGCTTTGAGGCTTATGAATCTAAAGCTGAGATTCAGAGAGCTTTAGGGGCTTTCAGCTCTAGTGAAACATTTCAAGACTTTCAGGCTCTTTTTTTTTTTTTCTGAAACTCACATTTGAGGAGAGGCTGAGGGAGCTGGGCCTGTTCAGCCTGGAGAAGAGAAGGCTGAGAGGGGATCTAATCAGTGTCTATAAATACCTCAAGGGAGGGAGAGCAGAGGATGGCGCTGGTCTCTTTTCAGTGGTGGCCACTGATAGGACTAGAGGTAATGGCCACAAACTGAAGCACCAAAAGGTCCACAGGAACTTAAGGAAAAAATTCTTAACAGTGAGGGTGACAGGGCACTGGAACAGGCTGCCCAGAGAGGTTGTGGAGTCTCCTTCTCTGGAGATCTTCAAAACCCGCTAGGACACAGTCCTGTGCCACGTGCTTTAGGTGTCCCTGCGTATGCAGGGGGGTTGGACTAAATGATCTCGAGAGGTCCCTTCCAACCCTAAGCATTCTATGATTCTATGATTTCAGGGTAAAGTTCTGGGGACAAGGTCCCATGGTGGAATTCAGCTGACCAACTGTAGGCCAAAGTTCTGAAAGTCCTGGTCACAGAACTGGAGGATGAGAATTGATCTTCCAGTCATTCAGTGGTGTAATATTAAGGACATGGAAATGCAGCTGCTTATTTTCCTGCTTGGTGTCTCACATCCTACCACCCTACCTCACCTTGAATCTTCCTGAGATCATCAAGGATCATCATTTTGTTCCCTTCAAATGACTTTTTTTTTTTCCTTCCTAAATGGTATTTCTACTCTTTGTTATACAATGTTTTATATTTTCAGTATCTGTTGTAAACAACTCTCTGCCTCCATGAGATGCAAAAAGTCTCTTTCCTTTGGTGGCTACTCAACACTTTCCAATGGGGAATGTACCTTTCATTGAACCTTGCATTCTGTGTGACTCTGCTTTAAAATCTTATGTCATATGGCTATCTAAACAGTCTAGCTGTTCAGTGGAGTTTATATACATGCGTCTACTTTTTCACTAAGACCAGGCACAATAGCAAACTTTAGAATGACAATCCCTTTGGGGTGATTCCTAACCTCTTTAGCAAACTATATATGGTGCAAACAGGAACAAGAACAGTCATGGCATCCTTAACTTATACTCCCTGAACACAGGATCATATTTTGGCTCATGCTGATATATAAGACAGCCAAAGCTTTCTGTCTTTCCTTGATGTAGAGCTTGCCCATTGTCCCATTAGGCTCATAAGTTTATCTCTGAAAAGATTCAAATGAAATTAGCATGTGTGCTTGCAATAGCTCTGTATTAAAAAAAAAAAAAAAAAAGCTATAGAGCTAGACTTAATCTCTCAACATCTCAATATCTCATCCGTAAAATGCAAATCAAAATACTCTTTGTCTGTATTCTTTTATTTAGATTTATCACTAATGCTTTTACTAATGCATCCCATGGATCCTAATCTCACTGGCCCCTTGAGGTCTGTAGTTGCATTTAAAGCCATAACACTAGTTACAATTTTAGTAACCCTAAAATAATCAGAAAGATAGTAGACAGACAGTGCAGAGAGCCAGGACTGAGTCAGGGCACAGTGCCCAAAGTATCCAGATGTGGAACAGCCTTATTGTTTAAGGAATCACCAGAAGTCACTCAGGATATTCAATGACTCAGAAATTTCATTTACTTTCCTGGAGGATTGTGAATATCGTCACCACAACCATTTTTAGCATATTCCCTGCACATGTAGATTTTCCTCCCTTGAAATCTTTCAGTGAAGGAGATTCAAAGCTCTTGCTGCTGTCTGTTCAAATGCTGATCTTCTGTTTGCCTTCAGAACCTCACTGGCCTCCATGCCTATGTATCTTGTCACTTCTCCCTGTCAACGTGAGCACCACCGCAGCTGGAGAAGGGCAGCAGATACTAAAAGCTCTAAGGCTAAATGGGTAAGTGAAAATGAATGGGAAAGGACATTTAACTCAACTTGACGTTGTAGGTGACATTTCTAATTTCCAAAAGTCTTTCAGCCCCTGCAAAATGCAGAATGACAAAGTTTCTATGGAAGACTGGCAGACCCATCTGCCTCACTATAAATGCTAACAAATTACATATGTGATGAAGGTCAGAGAAGACAGAGTAATATTTGTCAGAGAAGAAAAAAAAAAAGGAAAGAAAAAATGAAAGATTTTCTTTTATTCAGAACAAATCTCTGGGGGCTCATCATCTCACTAGAATGCATATTTAGAGTCCTCATTGCTTATGGTCACACTGATTCCAGAAATCTAGCATTCCTTGTGAGAGTCTGTCGAGGTTAGGACTGGCTCCTGGAAAATATAAACTGTGAGTCTGTATCTACATTCAGACTAAGGTGAGCCTGGAATGTGAATTCAGCTATCTGAATAAAGTGATTCTAATCTGTATACAGCTCTTTGCTCTGTTTATGTGCAGTAAATTCTGTCTCAACAGACTTGGCCTTTTTGGGAATTTAGGTGGAGCCTCCCTGTCCTAAACTCCTGACTCCTGATAGCCTCCTAAGTGTCATTTGAATATCTAGCTGTTATTTCAGTTATTTCAGAGCATACACTGGTACCTGTGCAGAGGCTGCTGGGAGAATTTAATGACCTAAAATGGAGGTTTTGCTAGGCTTTTAGCTTTTGAGGATAAGCAGCTCTAGATTATTTCTTATCTAGACACCTAAAACCTAAATTAGTAACTATAATAGTTTTCCAGGAGAATAACAGGAGGATTTAGAGAAAATGTAACATATTCAGGGATGTTATATAGAGAATATTGCACCTTCTAGTGATGTTGAAATCTAATTAAAAATCAAAAGAGATATTCTTACTTTTTTAATTATGCTTTTCCCAAGTTTCTTGTCTCTCCTGCCCAAATTTGAATAGTTTTAAGAATTTCAAGGAATACACCCCTCCAATCCAAATGCTTATATGAACATAAATTTTCACATGCTTTCAACATGAAAGATATCTATAAAATGTGACCACTTTCTATCAGCAAGACAGATATGCTCAAAGATTCTTCCACCTTCTTGGAATTCTAGGTATAATTTTACTTAAAATGTGTGCACTTGCTCCACTCAGATAAGCTTATATTGATGTCTGTAATGAAATACCCCAAACTTGAATCACTACCAGCTTTGCATTTCATTAGAAATACCTTATATCCCTCTGATAAGTATTTGCCAGTTTGGATTTTACCCAGACCGCTAGAATTAATGCCTCTGATATCTCAAAGAAATGACTGTTGGTCTTTATTAATAACAAGTCTCCAGATCTCTGGGTTTACATAGCAGATGAGTTTCATTTTCCCAACAGTATCATGCACCACAGAACAACGCTGGTTTAATGCCTGCTTCCCCTTGCAGCAGTGGAGTGTTGCTTGAAGATCTTTCTACAGGCCTAAGCCAGAGCTCTTTGTAAATACAAAGATTCTCATTGACTTCGTCTTTTATAATATCTTCATCTTTATAATGCCTTCACCAGCCACCCAAAGAGTTTGCAATATTTTCCAGGATTACCGGGTCTGGGCATAAAACTAAAATGATCTGCATTTCAAACCAGTTTCTTGGTGACTGTCAATTCTGATGACACTTTCACCCTCACTTGCACTTTGTTCTTCATAGTAATGGCATTCTCCTCTTAGCCCCTTGTCAGCATCTTGCACAAATATACGCATGATTGATAGGTTTAGGAACGTAAGAGAAGTTTTGATCAAGCAAAAGATGAATTCTATTATTTCACTTACTAAATATGAAAAGATGGTAATCTATGGCATAAGAACACCTTTGTCATACCTCTAACAAAAATTCTTTGGAACTGTATTTTAGGCCACTATCAGGAAGATGAAGGCTTTTGTGTGTGAATGTAAATTACAAGCATCACAATAGTGTTTCTGTTTATCATCTGATAGACATGCCAGTATGGTTGTGTTCAGATCCTCACAGATTATTTCACAGGTCTCAGCTCTAGATATATATAATATCCAGTTAAATGTAGAATGGCATAATTTGAATGAACTCAAACTCCATATTTCGGAAAAAAAAAAAAAGGGAAAAAAACATGATTTTAAGGCATTAGTCAACTTCTAACTTTTAACTTCTGGTGGAAAATATAACTTTTAGCTGGGGATAGCATATCTAAGATTTCCTCATCAGTCCTGAATATGGTACTTTAACTTTGACCTAGAATGCTTTAAGAACAAGTTTAGAATGAGAATGAGAATCATAAAATACACATTTTCTTGTCATAGTGACACTGGGTTTTAACTAATGTTATCTTATAATTTAACTGCTGTGTGAGAGAAAAGAAGACTCTTTTACATCCCTATCATTCAAATGAATGTTATTGCAGTCAGTAGTAACCGAATTTCTAACAATGGAATAACAATTGTCAAGTGCACATAAAATTTCATTTGATAGATACAGATTGAGAAGCAGTAAAAGCTTCAGGCAAAACCCATCATTATTTATTTGAAAAATGTGTAATCAGATTTATTGAGCTGATTAGAGTGATAGATAATCTAAGACTTGGCAATGTACCCCTGAATTTCCAAAGATTTAGGTGAAGATTTAGCTCTTTGCAGCTGATAGGAGTCACACAGACTAAATTACATGCATTACTCTGAAAATGTAAGGGAATGGACACTGAGGGGGAAATGGCTGAGAGAATGCTGTATAAGGTAACATGTTTGCATACTATTGTATGGAATTGTAGGCTCTGCAAAAACTCTTAATAAAGGAAATGTGCCAGTTAAAAGACTTGTCAAAACAAAGAGGGGCACTGACAGAGTGTTTGACAGGCAGGAGAGAAGCAACCAAACAAAGAGTTTTCTGCAAATGAATGACGGCATAGAAAAACAGCAAGGGAAATTTATAGGGAGATATGGGCATCAAGAGAGGCGTAACTGAGCAGGAACTGCTGTGAGAATGTGGGAAGGTGGAAGGGAACAGTGGGCCCAAAATAAGTAGAGGGACTGATCAGACCACTGACCTAAGGATGGCATTATAAGGTGGGTATTGGAGACATAGACATTTTGTCTAACACGCTCCTATCTCAGGCCCCTCCAGAACTAAACCAGCATATTGACCGTTTGTAGTGGTGTTCTCCCCCATATGGTAATGCCTTCTCAAACCCTTTGCTTTTGGCCCAGGATTTATCCTCTAGCTGTTGTGATTGCAAGGTAGAGAAATAGGTATATTGGTTACCTTGCTACAGATGGCTCCTGTAGCCGGGTGTTGCTTCCTCCTAGACAAGAAGGTACAAGTAGTGCTCTTTGCAAGATTTGCTTTTTCACTCCAATAAGACTTGTCTTCTCCTGTCATTGCCCCAACGCATTTATGTGCTCAGTTCTGCTGTAGAGAAGTCAGTGAAGAAGTTGCACTGCTCCGCACTCTGCATAAGGCGAGCTTTCATACCGGTCCAGATAGGAACTGGGAACGACCATGATTGAGGAAAGAAGGAAAGGAAAGGAGTCCAACTTAAACTCCTCCATCCAACTTGAGGGGAAGGGAGCATGACAGTACTTTTGATTAGGGGCAAAAGAAAAAAAGGGAGTGAAAGCAGTTATCTGAGGAAGATTAGAACTTTAATCAGGGCACTGTTAATTTTCATGCAATGAGAAGAGAGTTAGAGGAAATGCAAAAGCAGGAGATGTGAAAGTCATAGATACAGGCGAATATGTAAAATATATTGGATTTGAATAGAGAGAGAGCATGAAGTTGGAAAATAGATTTGTGTGGCAGTATCAAGAAGATGACAACTGAAGCTGATGCAACCTGCTGAGATTACCAAAAGCAGAAGTGCAAAAAGTGAGTTTTATATTCTCTCTCCCTGTTACAATTGGAGATTCAGATTTGATATACTGCCTGCAAGAGTGCCATCTGGTGATCCACAATCACATTACAAGAATGACCTTCCCAAGCAAGCTATAGTTAGAAAACGGAAATTTCAATAGCTCAACCCTTTGCTGGTTTCATTAGACCAAGGCACTATTATATGTATTGTACTGAGAAAATAAAAATCATTAGAACTCACAGGGGAAAAGACTGGAACAAACATACTGAACATTTGAATAAAACACAAGCAGATCTTTAGCAAACCATGCACAGGAGGTATGCATACAAAATCCTGTTTATGCTGTAAGCATGGAAAGATGCTTTATATAGAAAAGAGAGTTTGGGGAAATATTTATACAGGTTTTTAACATTCTAGTTAAAGTTTCACTCTAGAGTACATAAAATGTTAGGCAGTAAGTAGTAAAGGCATATTCAGTAAGGTTGGCTCTTTGCCTTAAGACCTGTTTCCAAATTTACTGGGAATACAGATACAGATATACTTCTGTCTTCAGTGATTTCACTGGGTTGTACCGACTTCAGTTGTTCAATCCTCTTGTTCCATTGATCCTATAATCTTTATACACAAAACCACCTGGCACATCCCCTCTGACCTCATGAAAATAATTCTTACAGTCAAGTACTTACCTTTGCTATTTTCATCTTCTTTCAAAGCATGAGAAGAAAATATGAATTTGAATGAGTGTCAATGTCTTCTTCTTTTTTTTTTTATTCTCACAAAGAGAGAATCCTGTTACTATCAATTTGGGGTTTGTGTGACCTACAGGGCTATTGAAAGGCTTCATACAAAAATTGGAAAAAGAATTAATATGTTATAAAACTCCACAAATGCTGCTGAGGAGAAAATTCTGAAATGATTTTCATAAGTGTAAACCCTGTTCATCTGCACTGTAATGACTCCCTAAGGGTAATGATTCCATCTTTGCACCAATTTGAAAGCCAAGATTAGATCCAGGACCTAGTCATAAAATGCCAGCCAAATGAGAAGTATTGAACCTTAAGCCCTCCTCTACCACAGGAACATCAACTCTGAATGCCAAAAGGCTATCTAAAAAAGAGGAATGGAGGGTAAATAAGTTAATTATTAAGTCACTTGTAGGGGAATGGAGCTGCACACAGATAAAGTGACTTGCCAAAGTCAAAGTCATACAGCAAGTGCATACCAGGCCTAATAACTCAGCCTCCAGCTCTAAGCCTGACCTTACACATTAGACGGCATTGTCTTTCCAAAAAGGCCTTTGACATCCCAAAGCACAACCTGAGTCCAGGTTAGGCATTGCAAAGACTAGAATAATTATAATTTCTATAAACAACACTTAATTGTCAACTTAATCAGTCACTTTTATCTTCATTTAAATGTAAGTGAAGCTTAAAGCTCTCCAGAGGGTAGGAAATAGCTGAAATAAACACAATACATTACACAATGCATTGTCTTTTGAGACACTACCCACAAGCAGTTGCTCATTAAAGACAGTTTTCTCAGAGAAGATTGGAAGTGATGCACCTACTTTGGAAAAGGAATAGATTCTAGGAATAGTGCTTCAGTACCAGGTAAATGGTTTAAATACTAATTAAACATAAAGTAACCAAACTGCACACATGAACATCAGTTAGCAGTGACTGAGCAAAACAACTTGCAGAAAAGCAGGTCTTGTCCTACATATGCTAGCATATGTAAAAAAAAAAAAAAAAGAAAAAAGAAAAAAAGAGGGAACCTATTAAAATAGTTTATTAGGACCTCCTAGAAGCCTTTATACAGTCTTTCACAACAGGCTATTAAAAGAAGCTAAAAATTGACTCCACTGGGACCAAGATTTTGCTCTAAGCAAGCAGAATGTGCAATATTTTTAGAAAATAGTAAGACTCCAGAAAACAAGCACAAGGGAGAAAGGATCAGTTTGGCATGTGGAAAAAAGCTACCTGTGGGATAATCTAAACTTTCAAGTTAGACCCAATGCTGTTAAGTGTATATGTCTTATATATACATTGAGCTCTTTGAAAGGACTCCCAAAACATCTATTATTAGCCCAGACATATTTAGATAGCTAGAGAAGATGGAGAAAAACTTGAGCTAATCTAGTAATGATACACACATAGACAAAAATATTAAGGAACATTTCTTGCAAAAGGGAGTACTCAAACTTTCTACTAGATCTTAAATTAATTTTTACAACTTAGAGAGGGAACCACTAGACAATAGTGATCAGTTTAGCATCCTAGAATGACCTAGATCTCAGGCCAAAATCTATTTTGTTGCTTTTGTCCTTTATTGCTGAGTATTTTTTTTCAGTTGCACTTGAAAAAAATCCCCCATTACGACTTATTTGTGGTTCCAAAAGCTGTTTTACAATATCAAAAAGATTGTAAACTCACAATTTTCATTGGCTCAGAGTTTTGGATATTTGCACATATAAGATTAGTATACATAAATGTTGAGTGCCATGATGCATGGTTAAGACTGCAAATTTCATCTTTATTTTTCAGCTGAATTTACAACAAAGCATGTCTTGAAGACAAGAAGGGCAAGGGGATTAGGAACACACACTTGAAGTAGAACTGAAGAGATTATTCCAACATTTTATCTGTGGAACAACATGTATACCATCAACAAAAACTTTTTTAACACCTCAGAAACACTGCTAGAGATTCTCATTTTTGCCTCTATGAGAACTTGATTGTCTGTTTCACAACTTAGTGCTCACACTTTGAGTTACTGGAATGAAGTACTATATAGTTGTATAAATTCAAGGGATACAATCCATAGTCTGTGTAAGTGTAACCACATGCTGATGTAATTTTTCTAAAAAACTTAACTGGACACAAAAAATGTGCCACAAGTTAAGCTTTACTTTTGTACAATGCCCTGTTATACAAGAATTGAACAAAAAAATGGAAATAAACTTTGACACTGTTCCAATAACTCTCAATCTAATTTGAAAGAACAAATGAATGTGGCAAAAAATAGGACAAAAATGAAAGATTATGACAAAAGTATGGCCTTCAGATAGCTTGATACATAGTTTGTTGCTTGTTCTTCATTTGAAAAAGTGATTGCAGGTGTTTTGTATGAAGATCCAGCATATATACGAACAACCAACCATACAAGCATGCAACCAAAACCAGCCTAAAGATTATACAGGAGTAAGAGCTCCAAATCACCTGCACTGGTATTATAAACACATACTCAACAATTGCTCTTTTATGGATTTTATTTGTGGAAGTCCCTGTCCTTAATGTCCTTAGAAAGTAGCTAGACATGGACTTCAGGTTATTTGAGATAGTTAGTTGTGCTGGCAACACAGTCAGATGGTCCTCTCTGTGGCAAATGCTCTATTGAATATTCTTTTTACACATAAAATTAAAGAAAGGGATGTCCTATGCTGATATTGTGATGGCCAGCATTAGCACTAGCCAGTTTCAGTTTCTTCCTACCAAATTCTTCAAAATGGTGACAAGCCAAAAGCCCCCCTGCAAGTCACTCATGAGGATTTTATTCCCATAATCGTGCTGTCCTTCAATCCCAGCAACTCACAACTACCATCATCTTAAATTAATTGGATTTCATTGTGTCCATTTTCTATCAAGATCTAGGTTCATACTGTTCTCACAGTAAGAGTATTTAAAGATAGGTTCTCAGTGTGTCTATTTTCAAGAAACATATATATATTTTCAGTGTATAAAAGGTTATGTGCCAAGGTTTGAACTATGCCCTGCCACTCTGCTTGAAGTCCTTCACTCACAATAGGAAAGTGATTTCTTTGTCATGGAATATTAATTCACTACTTAAAATTCGCATTCACATTCAGTAGAGAAAGATTTTCATTTCCTGACTGTAAAATGAAACTGCTTAGTCTTGTCAAAGAGATATCAGTACATCTCAGCTAGAGTGGAGGCCATTAACCCTTTGGAAAATTGTTTAAAATTGCTATTTTGACTAACTATCAAGGTTAGGAAAAGAAAACTCTTTATGGGCCATTGGGATCTGTTTGAACAGATGGGTCTGTCCTAAGAAAAGAGTCTTGAGAAAAAAAAATGAACTTCTTTTCAGATCATGCTCCTTTTTGGCTAGAAAATACACATGGAAAGAAATTATCCCCTGAGGATGAGAAGATATGAGAACTACCAAATGGAAACCACACTCACCTTCACTACCCCAAGTCTGAGTGTTCACTATCTCCCATTCATGTGTGTGCCTTCCATCATCACACACACTCTGCTAGGCTAAAAGGGAGTAACAGCGAATATGAGAGCCATTTAAGCAATAGATAAATTCTTCATCCTTAATATCACTCATATTTTAACAAATTTATCTGCTTCTCACAGATTTTCAAAACACAGGAGAGACTGTACTGTTGTCTTCTATGTTGTCATCACTTCCAGGTATCTGAGAACACAATATCATGAACAAGCATTTCCTGAGATGTTAAATCACTTAGACAAGAAGGAGTAATAACTTCTACCTTAAATTTATTCTCACAGATCAAAATTAAAAAAAAAAAAAAAAAGTAAATTCCTTAACTGTGAATGTACCATAGTTAACATAAAAAGCTGTTGTGTTTATTTTCAACAACATACATATATATTCAAATATATATATATTTTTACAAATTATTCCCATGAAAATCATTTATGATTCTGAATATCATTTATTTTCTCTGTGGAAGCACTCGAAGAAGTGCAAAGCAAGTGTATACAGTATAGGAAAAAGCAAATTCAGCTGCTCTCTAAGAGGAACAGTTGAAATATAAATCTTTCTGGAGAGAAAAATGCAAAGAAATTCCATTAATTTTGGTTTTTCTGTGTATTCTACTCTTCTGTCCTGAGTTAGATAAGAAAAAAAAATAGCCTTGGTTGCCAGATGTGAATTAAAAGAGAAGTTGCATTCTGTGCTGATACAGGTGTCCAACAAGATGTGTTTTAAATTCATGAAAACTGAAAATGATAGTTGGAATTTAATTATAATTCCATTTGATTTTTGAGTCTTTTAGATGACATTTTCAGGTTTTCCCTGTAAGAAATAGAAACTCACAAAAACATATTCAGATAATTTAATAGGTGCACGCACGTATACCATACATCACATGATAATAAAAATATTGTTTACATCACTTACCAAGGTTTAATCATGAGGTTGCAAGAACTGTTGCTTAAAAAAAAAGCTGAAATTATTGAATTTACCTCTTTTCATTTCCATTGTAAGTATTGTGAAAGCATCTCTAAGCTCTACAAGTAGATGTTACACTTTATAAAACTGATAGTCAGAGATACTGCTCATTTTAAGAGTTTATAACATAAACAAATGAGACTTATAAAAAAGGGAAGGTATGAGAAGTTTTGTCTCTGTCTTAGAGAAGAAAAACAGGAACAAAAACTTATTAAATGACTTCTGTGGAGGAAATGCATGACAGAGCCAGAACACAAGCTTCACCAAAAACTGATAATTTACTAACATTCACAAGACCATTCTGCATCTCAGAATGTATTTTAAAAAATGGTTTTTCTATCCAAATCTTTTTTTCAAATACCTCAAGGCTGAACCATGAAAAGTGTGAAATGGCAGGAAACTTCTTTGTAATTTTGCAATTCAAAAAAAGAACCCTAGGCTTTCCTACAGAATAAATTTATGGCATTTTACCTAAGAAAGCTTCTTCAGATTTTCTTCCCTTTGTTTTACATGTTCTTTTTATTAAGCATAAATGTGGCTTTTCATTCATTAATTCTCAACTTCTGCTCTCATAATTTCTCTAATTCTCAGTGTGAAATTCAGAGGGCTAGATCCAGTTAAGCAAACCGCAACAACAGAAGCAAACTTGTCTTCATATCAGCATGTACTTCATAGCAAAATACGCTGGAATTCAGAGACTATGTGAAGGGAAACATGAAATTTAATAGTAAATCGACCAAAGAGCTGAATAAAATGCAGGTAATCAGCCTGTAGCCTAAGAAAACATTTTTTAAAAGATCGGTGTTAAAATCCAGCTACATTGCCCCTGAGAACAAGCAGGTAATGCATCTATCCATGCTTCCATTTATGTATCCACACTATTTATGTATCTCATTCGGCTTGACTAGGCCATGCTGTAGGCTCCAGAGACTCAACCACATTCATTTTCTCACTGAAAGCAGTCTGTGTATTATTGGGATAAAAGGATGTTTGGACAGGTTTTTAGAGTCCTATTGTGTTTTGCATTACTAGTTAGTATGACATGTATTTTAATATTAGCATCAAAATGTATCAGCTCTATATGACAAAATTTGGCTGCAACAATAAATCACAATGATTTATTTTTAAAAGATTTAGCTTCTAGGTCATCAGAACAAGAACTAATTAATCATTATAAATTGTCATCTCTACCACAAAATTCTCATATTCAGTTCATAATAATCTCAAATATGATGCAGTTCCACATTATTTTTTTCTATGAATGAATTGGGCACATCATAACAAATAAAGATACTCATCATCAAATACTATTTGGTACTTGTCTAAAACAATGTTAACAGAAAAGAACCATAGCAGTATTAATGATGACAGTATACATCTGGCTTAAATCTGTCCCTGAACAGATTTCAAGGACTACTGCACCAGTGTAGCCCAAAGGTGCTACATTCACATGATATCATACAACAGTATACAGATACACCATGAGTGCTCTCCCATGGTTTTAGCCCCAGATGACTCTAATGACTCATACAGAATCATAGAAGGGTGAGGTTAGAAGGGATCTCTGGAGACCATCTAATCCAACCCCCTTGCCCAAGCAGGGTTACCTAGAGCACGATTCAAAGGATTGCATCCAGACGGCTTTTGAGTATCTCCAAGGTTAGAGACTCCACAACCTCTCTGACCAGCCTGTTCCAGTCATCCTCACAGGAAAGATTTTTCTCATATTCAGACAGAAGGTAGTGACGAAACACATCTTAAACCTATGTGCAAATGTGATCACAGGGGAGTCACCGCTGCTCTTCTTGTGTTCAGTAGAAGTGTGGGAGCTGACTGAACTGTGCCAGATCTCCACAGTGTGAATCACCTCATCCTGCAGTGTAAGTGCCTGCATGTGCACTATTCACGTCAATACCTTATTAACTTAAATAAGGACAAATGGGCCCTGATCTTAAATGAAATTTGAGATGCTGGATTTCAAATGTGTGAGCATATAAACTTCCCCCAAGGAAGGAAATAAAACTCCCTGGTTTCTCTTGCCATGAGGGGGATAAAGGGTGTCAGGATCCCCTCGATGGTCTAGCTGCCAGTTTACATGAGGGAGTAATTTTCACTGGAAACTGATCTTTACCATGTCAGAGTCTTAGTGTCAATTTTATCTGTGTTTTCTTGCTGTCACTACTATTTTCCTCAGCAGCAGTGCCACTAGCCCTGCTATTAGCCACTGCTGGGCTTTGCCTCAGAAGAGCCCAATGTCTCTTTGCTTAAAAAGTTGCCAGAAGGGGCAGCATTAATAACAGCAAAATGATGTTAAAGGCATTGCTGCTGAAGGGTAAAAGAGGTTAACTGGGCAAAGCTGCGTTGGCCTGACCCAGGCAGGATCCCAATAGTAGGCTTAGAGTTCACTAATTTACATTCACATCCTAACCTGAGCTTTGCAACTAGAGCCCATTTCCAAAGACCTAGCTAAATAGGGGCAATCAGGAAAATGAAACTGACTTAAGTAAAAGTGTGACTTGAAAGTGGATTAGCTGAAGTGCATTTGTGAATACTCCCAGGAAGAATAAAAGTGAAGTTATTTCTATTTATTTAATTTCATTTTGACAGGGAACTAATTTAAACTAAGACCATTTTTATTCTCAGTAAGCATGCTAACTATGGAATTTAATGCAGTTTAATGGAATCACTTTAAAAGTTAATTCATATTAATGTTTGAGTTATTTCTTGTAAATGAGATCTACTTTAAACATTGTTGCTGTAAATACAAGCTTCCGAATTTTGGGGGGTTTTTCTTTTGCAGCACTCACTGCTGATACCTTGTCCTGTTCTACGGATGGCCTGAGTTAATGGAACATTTTTGGAATTTTTGTATCATTGCTAAATGCTAAGAGAAACAAATGCAAGCCATGGAAATGAAATTATTTGGTAATATAAGAAATCAGTGGTAAACGTGGGAGCTGCATTCTGGTCAGTACCAATATTCTTCTCTGAACCCCAAGAAATAAGGGGGCACAATTCACGTGCAACTTGCTGTCAGCCTGGCTACAAACCTCTCTCCATACCAACCATTGCTAACATAAAGACTACAGGGAACAGGGACTCCACAGCTGCTTGTTTTTGAGCTCTGCAGAAATCACTTTCACTGACAAGCCAAAAGGAAAAAAAAAGTTGCAAACAAATGCACCCACCCTTTTAACAAATATATGTGTCCTTGTCTTGAAAGTCACAAGATGTCTATTGTTTGGTTTATTCTGCCTCTAGTTTGTTTAATGCACATCTTTTGTACCTGAGCTTCTCTCAGTATACACTGATGTCCTGTTCCTATAGTCCTGAGCCATTATAGTAGGTCTCTAAATGGCAGATGCTGTTTAATAAGCCAGTGCTGCAATAGTTCCAATGCAGTATTTTTTTAACTGAATAATTTGAAAATATGAAAACACTGGCACATAAATCAAAATGTTACACACTTCATGATGCAAAAATATTATTAACAAACTTAAGAGAAGATAAAATAATACCAGAACAATTGCTCAGCAAAAAGAGGGAAATACTAACCTACCTCAGCATAACTCAGAACAATAAAAAATTCCTAAGAAACTTTCATCTTTAATCTCCTTCAGAGCTTCTGCAAGGCTGCAGAAGGCTGCAGAGACTATTGTTTCCTTTCTTTTTCTATTTAAAATTCTTTTGGCTTCATCATAATCAACACAATATATGTGCAATCATGAAAAATAGCCTGCAGCTCTGCTGGATGAAGCATATCAGCTTGTTCTCCAGTTTTAGAAAATTCTATTTTATGGCTATCACTATTGCAATGAGGAAGCAGAGCTGCAAAGAGAAGCTGTCTGAGAAATATGCATAACTTTATCTTGATGAAAAGACTAAATGATGACAAAACAAGGCCCTTAACAAATCAGTCAATAATAATAATAATAATAATAAAGATGTAATAGAAAGGTATGATTCACCAGGGAAGTACTCAGATTATATTGTTATAGATGCTATTTGAGAAGCTAAATTGACAAGTGGAGAAAGTAACTTCTAATCTGTGATATACTAGCAAATTCAAACCTTTTCATGATATAAAAGTGGATTCTTGTCCCCATAAAACCAAAGGTAAGTAATTATATCAAATAAATCCTGACCTTTCATTTCCTTATTACAATCATCTGATTTGTAAATTCCCAGCTCCCAGTATCATTTTCTGAAATTTTGAATTAATGGGGCAAAGAAATATTTGTCCTGATAATAAAGAGTTTTCAGGTTCTCCACCTCTGTTTTCATTGTCTCATTATCCTTATTTACAGTATGTAAAGTGTGTAACTTGACAGGATTCAGCAATGCTTCACATTTTACAAGTCTAGAGACAAAGCATCCTGCTTGTCCTCTGCACATGTTTAGTACTGTCAAATCATTAAAACTCTCCCAAGAGTATCTCTCCTTGCCAGATTTGAGATCTGATTAAGATTTACAGGGTGAGTTTGGGATTGGTAAACAGCAGTAGAAGCATATTTCCCAACTGAATATGTACCAGACAGATAGCTCCTAGTCTTAGAAGTTAGTCTTATTTTGCTGAATTGCTGTTTCTTAGGGCTCATAAATAATGATAAATAACAGTGGCAAAAAAAAAAAAAAAAAAAAAAAGAGAGAGAGGACTGAAAATAACAAGATAACAAGAAAGACTAAAGGATAGTCTAGACACGAATCAAACTCAAAAATCTACTGGCCCTGATTCAAATATTGCTGAAGTCAAAAAGGTGTATAGGCTGAGTTCAACAAGCTCTGCGTTATAGGAGCAGAAAATATTTGTGAGGATTTAAAGCCCACTGACAGTGTGAGATAGGTATAGATGTTGCAAACCATTTCAATCTTCATCCCAAATTCTTGTTTTCCTTCACAATGGCCATCTCAAAAGCAGCCCCAACCTCCACCCCTTCAAACATAATCTCTCTTCTTCCAGACAATTTCACGTAGAGAACTCACTTCTCAATAGAAAAAGTCACCCAAATGATGCCTACAGAATAAATACAGGGGAAAAAAAATCAAAATCTGCCTCCTCCACACAGCTCTTTTTCCTTAATATCCTTAGAGAAACAAAACTTGTTTGTTTCTAAGAATGTTCACTGAAATAATAATGGGAAGGACATAGATAGGAGAGTGATGGGACCAGCAGCCTTGGGAAAGGATGTAGCTCTCCTTCCTCAAAGAAGGGGGTTGGATGGAGTAATAGTAGTAGGTCACACACTTCAGAATTGATGCCCATGGTAAAAAAGGGCCATAACTGTTGAATCTCAACAGATAAGTTGGTAGGAAGGAGTCTGAAATGAATCCTAGTAAATACAGCTCAAGAAGGTTTCAAGTAATCATCTAGTTCATATTCTTACCCTAAAGCATGGTAAACTATAGCTCTCCAGCTCCTAACAAACTAGTTTATCTCCTGCAATTGAAGGGTCATAACCCCTGTTCACTGTTCTTACCATTAGAAAGTTTGCCCTACCTGAACGTGAACTCACTGGTTTCAATTTATACTTATTATCTTAATCACCATCAAAACAACCAAAAAATCTCCTTCTTTTCAGTATTTTTAAAAGCTATTATTCTGCCTCCTCTAGTCTCCTCTAAATTAAATAACTACATTTTATTCAATATTCTATATATGTCTGTCTTCCAAAACCTTCAGTCATCTTCACAAATTTTCCTCTAGACCAAACATACACATCTCTCAAAATGAAGCCGCCAAGATCAAATCTAAAATTCCTCTCCAAGCCCAACAAATGCACAGAACAGCTCAGTATGATGCCTCTTTTTTTTCAGAAGATTCACAGATCTCTTTCTGACAGAATTTCTTCCTACTTACTTGCTCCTTACTCTATATTTGTGCTATGGATTATTCATGTCTAAATGTAGAAAGATGTATATGTCCTTATTGAAACATGTTGCTTTATCACAGCATTTCCCAAAGGTGTCAAGATAATTTTGTATTCTAATCCCCTCCTTCAATGTGCTCATACCTTCTCCCACCTTAGTGCCTTCTGCAAATTTAGTTGTTATACTTCCTGCTATATCATGCAGTTTGTCAAGGAACTGCAAACTCCCAAGCAGATTCCTAACTAGATTTGCCCAAAACATTCAGTAGTTTATTGTAGACCATATTTCTCTAGCTTGCATATGCCACCGGTATGTGCAAAACCCTACTGATGTCTAAAGACAACATATTTACTGATTCTCATTTGTCTTCTATAGAACAGGATGTTTGCCTGTGAAGAGAACATGGTAAAAACTTTAGGGCAGATAGATGAATCAAAAGGAGAAATGAAAAAGTTTCACTGTGAAATCAAAGCAAGACAACCAAACTGATGATTCAAGTCAGTCTTTGATGATTTCAAGAAATACCTGAGGCCTATTTCACTCTGCTGCAAGATCTTAGTCCGGACTGTTTCATTTTGGAGGAACCTGAATGCAGCTTTCCCTCTTCATATATTTATCTCAATGGCAAAAAAATAAATTCTCACCTTCATTTCCAGATACCACATACCTTAACTTCCCTTGCATTAAAAACAAAGGCCCTGAACCTCAGCAGGGTGTAGAGAAAACCACCACAGCAGCAGCTAATTAGAGTTTGTTGGAAAGAATCTGTTCCTCTACCAGACAAGGGCTCAACCTTGTGCTCTGACAAAGCCAGCTATTTTTTTTTTAATATTAAATTCATACGTAGAGGTCCCTAGTATCAGCCTCTTTTACCTTCCTCCTCCTCTCCAGAAGCATAAGGAAATCTGCTGCCCCTTCACCTTCGCTCCCTTTCTTGCAAGTGTCGGCTTTGTCAATCACAGGGAGATGATCCAGCTCATGAAAATGTGTCACAGCAAGTGGAGTTACTGCTCTGACCTTCAGCTCTGCCCTCTGCAGTGACAAACAAGTTTCGTTTGCCACTCAGAGAAATCTGTTTATTTCCACCAAAATACAACTTCTTGCTTCTATGAGAAAACTAATAAAAAGAGTGATATCCAACAGAGAAAATGCAATAATTTCATGATTTTGCTTTACTTTTTGTTCTGTTCCAGGTACAACTTCTTTATATGCAGGAAAAATATATATGAATCATTAAAATTTGAGCAGGAAATCAATCCTTCAATAACTCTTTGTCTCTTATTTTCTGAGGGTGGAGTTCTCATGCAGAAAATTCACAGTGCAGAGCTGGTTGTTCTAATAAACAAAGAAACAGATTTTTAAATAAATAAAAAATACTGTATTTTCTTTGATACGCTTATACAGGATCTTGTTATTTGCTATCCATGAGTACTCACATGATATCTACTTATTTTGAAAATTTCCAGCAATTGAAGATTGCTATTGTACACGATGATGTGTCCAAAATTTCTGTTGAAATTGGTATGAGTTGTGGAATAATGGATGCAGGTGGCTACTATATAACACTGTAGGATTAATGTTTCAGCATGCCAAAATGATTCAACAACTTAAGGGCTAGATCTATCCCCAAAAAGAACGTGGGCCCCAAAACACAGCTTGAGACAGCTGTCGGTATTTGAGTGTATACCTTAAGACTGCATTTACTGGATCGTTGGATCCAAAACTTTCATTTGACTTCAACCCGAGATTTTTCCTCTCTGCGTGTATGTCAGCCTGAACTCCTGCAAGCTTAACTTCAAGCAAACTGATTTGAAATACAGAAACAAGGGAGTACATCTTAGTTAGCAGGTATGGAAGAACATGGATAGACAAACTGATCCACTGAGATCTCTGCCCTACAAAAATTGTCCTATGCATGGGGTTTCTATCTATGTCAATTTTTACCTGACTGTGGAGCAAATTTCTGTTTGCCATGTGGAAACTACTTTTTTCACTGGTCACTCTTGTTTGTACTTCTTTTAGGGCGATTCAGATGATTATATAGTAAAAACTGAGTGGCTTAGACAAAACCACTGCATGTCATGCTTGCATAATCCACGATTTGCTTGAACCTCCACATTACAGACATCTGTGAAATAGGATAAAACAAATCATATAATCATTAAGGTTGGAAAGGACCATCTAGTCCAACCCCACACAGCGAACGCAGGGTCACCTAGAGCATGTTACACAGGACTGCGTCCAAGCGGGTTTGGAAGATCTCCAGAGAGGACATTCCACAACCTTTCTTGGCAACCTGTTCCAGTGCTCTGTCACCCTCACTATCACTTTTGGTGCTTCAGTTTCCAGTCGTTTCCTCTAGTCCTGTTGGTGACCACCACTGAAAAGAGGCTGGCCCATCCTCCTCACTCCCTCCCTTGAGGTATTTGTATACACTGATTGGATCCCCTCTCAACCTCCTCAGTTCTTCAGGCTGAACAGGCCCAGCTCTTTCAGCCTTTTTCACAGGACAGATATTCCAGGCCCCTGATCATCCTCGTAGCCCTGCGCTGGACTCTCTCCAGCAGCTCCACATCCCTCTTGTACTGTGGAGCCCAGAACTGGACACAGTACTCCAGATGTGGCCTCACCAGGGCTGAGTAGAGGGGCAGGATCACCTCCCTCAACCTGCTGGAGACACGTTTGCATATGCAATATTGTAAGGAGCTCTTTCTTACCAAAGGCAGCTTGTGAAAATGAACATCTCTTCCTTTTGTTAGTGTGAAGTCTGGAAGCCTTTGATCATTCCATAAAGCTATTTTCTGAATTACAGCATCTAGCTTTCCTTGAATGTAACATGTTTTTAAAAGTTGTACAAATAACCACTGAGGATCCAGTGACTTCTGTTCCATTGCTTCTGATTCCCAGCACCTAATCTTACCTTTATGTCATGTACTATATTAAAACGAAATGAAATGCAAGTCAATAAATTATCCACTTCAAGTTGTGGCTGTTTCAGTAGATAAAAGAAGGATCCTTTATTTTCTATTTGTTTTAAATCACACTAGGATGCTGACTTGTATTTAGTCTTAGCTTGAGCTTTGCTGTGAATCTTCAAGAAGGCTTCTAAGGTAGAGTTATAACAAGCTGAGCTGTCGTGAACACAAGTAATTTCTCAGTCTTAACATAAACACTGTTTATTGCACATCTAGTGACAGGAGAACCGTATCTAATTCCTGACAAATGAGATTTCAGTAACTAATAGTAGTGAACCTAACATTTTACTCTTGCTTTTAACAATCACTCCAGAAAAGGGATTGTTGTTAAACCAGGAGACAACAGCCTGCAATGTGTGAACTGTTGGAGCCTATCTGAGTCCTGCTACAGCACATCACCCTGGAGTTTAGGGTACTTACCAAAATATTGACACAGAGGATTTTTAAAAATCTGTTCATTTCAAAACTCCAGAATTATTAGTCACTGTCTGATCATCCAACTAATACCAGGCTATGCTAGAGACAATGGGACTATAGTGCTCCAAATCTGTGCACCATGGTCCCCTCTAACACATAGATCAGTATTTTTCTGCCAAAAGTTGTTAACATCAGGCACCAGATCCTTCACTTAAGTGATTCTACCAGAGCTCTGGTCTGATGTTCAGAGGTGCTGAATATGTACCTTTCCCATTGAATCCATCCAGCACCTCCCAAAACTAGGCTACTTTAATTGAGATGACTAAATAATGGAGCAAATGTGCAATTTCATGCACGTAGATTTGAAAATTATTTAATTTTCCAGAAGAAAGGGCACCCATTCTGAATGTAGGCAACATAGGCACCCATGTCCAGTGGTTAGCTTCCTGAAGAAACTTAATGAGAAATTTAATGCCAATGAAAAAGATTCAGCTCCTCAGAGAATCAAGCCTTTAATTGGTAATGCAATTATATTTTAATATTTAACCATATCTATATGTTGAAGAAAAAAAAAAGGCACTGACTTTAAAAATGTTGCTACCTACATTCCTCTATCCATTTGACCTTGAAATTAAAAGCTTTTCTTTTTCCTAGCTTTCCTCACCTGAAACATCTCAGAGCAGCAATATTACTGAAGTCAACAGAAGCAGATACAGGTACGTGCTACTCAAGAGGAGCAAGACTTGCACTATCAAGCCCTAAAATTGTTTGCTTACCAACATCCTATGGAAGAAAAGATAATGATGTACATGGAAATGTGAACTGGGTTTCATATGAGGACTATATATGCTTCTTCTGATGAAAATGCTATTCTAATCTACATGTAGAGTAGGATTTGCTGGTAGCAAGAAGTTTTTGGTAGCTGAATTCCTGTTTGCTGCATTTTAAAGAGACTGTGATTCAGAGAAAAGGGAAAATGTTTCATTAGGAAAGTATAATATGTTCTCAGAAAACAGTAGCTCAAAATTAAATATTCCTGCAAAGTTCACACCCGTAGTGTATTAATAATTAGTACCATAACTATTTAACCCCTAGGAGAGAAAAGTAATTTCCGCTTTTCAACATTAGCCAGCTCTATCCTAAACCAGACATCTCTGACTAAGCCTAAACAAAAGGATTATGTTGTATACATTAAACAAGGAATATTTAAACGTATATCTGATTCTTCACTAGGAACACTGCTGCAAGTGGACTAGAAAATTAAGCTTTTCATATTTGCTTCCCTGTGGAAGCTATGTAAAACAGAATAATAAATGATTGTCACTTCATTTCAGAACATAAAATTAATCTTAGAAAACAGAAAAGTCATGAACAATATTGCAGCAGTATTTCATGGTTCACTGGTTATTATCACTTGCCAACATTAAGGTCACAAAAGAACATTTCTCATTTGTTGCCTGGAGTATCTGTGACTATATTCCTATTGTCAAGTCTAACCTTTAGAAGAACCATGAAGGGGAAAAAAAGCAGAAGTAAAAAAAACTATTTTGAAATGTGGTTTCGTTTGCTTCAGTATATGTAAAAAAAAATAAAAAATTAAAATTAAAAGCCTCAGGCTGACAGAGACAAAGCAGGTCACAGATTTTAAATATTTTGTCCCTGATGGGAATAAAGAATTAACAAATAAATGCTTCAGCAGCATCCAATCCAATCCATCTGCATTCCCATGAGTCCAAACCCACAAGTGCTCATATCATCACAAGCATTTTCACATGGTTTAAATGGGAGAGTGAGATTGAAAAGGAAGGCTAAATACCTGTTTTGTAAAAGTGGGCAATGTAGGGAATAAATTATTTTCTGGACTAACAAAGAACCACCTATTTCTTGGTCAGTGATTTGAAAACAGCAGTTGCTCTTGGTGTATACAAAAATGAATGCCTGAACACAGATTCAGATAACTCATTTAAAGGAAGGATTTTTTCTATCCACAGTTATGTAGCATTTTGTTCTTCTATGCCTCTTAGGTAAGGGCTTGAAATAAATTGCACTGTTCTAATAGCAAAGCACAAACTTCATTTAATCATCACATTTATCACTAATTTATCACTTTAGGGATTGAGGAAGGAGATTCAGCACAGCCATGAGCCAATAAGAACTATTATTTTATTCTCATTTGCATTTATTCTAGAAAGGCCCTTTGAGCCTCTCTAGACAGTTCTCAAAGACATGCAATAGATGGCAACCAAATGTCACTCATCTTGCAAAGCTGAGGAACGATACCAGTGGTCCTGAAATTTTCTGTCTACCACATGTACTAACTTATTAGTCCATATTAGTAAAATTAAACATGCTCTAGATGATTGTTCAACTGTCTTGGAAGAGCCTGAGTCCATACTGTTAAACTCTCCTTGTCTTCAGGACAGAATGGTTGCACCCCAGCAAGTGTCTAAGAACAGTTCTCAGCTCAGGCTAAGACTCAAAACAAGCCCACAAATCCTTTCATGGTGTAGGGGGTTGCAGCATGATGGAAACCCATTCCATGGGCCTGCAGCATGATGGGAACTCATTCCATGAAGAGCAGGCACCATTGAACAGCTGCATCTGGAAATGCTCGGTAGCGCTTTCGGAGGAGTTCTTGACACAATCTTTCAATTTTTGCTACAAAAACAAAAATGAAAAAAGCCACATCCTACCTTCCAACAGAAACTACTTCAGAATTAGTGAACAAATACCCATTTTTTTCTTAAGAAAAAGAAGTAGCTCTTCAAAAATTAAGAGATCACATTTTCGTTGGAGATACTAGAACATTAAGCATTTGGTAGACTAAAGTATCTTTTTCCCCGCTGTAAAGTATCTTTTTCCCCGCTGATGTGTGGGTGATTTATGAACATCATTTCCATCAGCATTAATGGAAATTGCCCAAGTCAGCCCCCCAGTGTATCATATCTTAAGCAGACTCCTATATCTTGTGAGTTTCCTGCTAATTCAAATGCCAACTGTGAACAGACCAGTCCACACAGTTTGCAAGAGCCTAAGGAGGAGAAAAAGATCCCTACATAGCAAAAACAGATTCCCCACTTTGATTTTTTTTATATAAACTGCAATATTCTATTCTCCAAAATCACATGCTGAGTGAGACTTCAGTATAGGGGAAAAGAAACAATTAGGCATGTTCCTGCTAGCTGTTTTCTATTGCGAGGTAAAAATTAAAATATAAAAGTGTTTGTGTTTTGACAGCTTTTCTGCTCTGCTTTTTCAACCTGAGCATAATGGGCAAACAGCAATGAGTTGGCAAAGTGCTTCCAATTAAGTATGTAGGGAGTTTCTTTGCCAGTCTCTAGTGAGTGGTCTTGCCTGGAACCCCCAAGTGTTCTCCTTGGCCAGAAATTGATTTTGAAAGCTAATTAATTCCTGCATTATGCCAAATTTCAAAATATTTTTTCTCTATATTGCTGGTGAAGTAGAGCAATTTTTCGGGAAGCCCAGATTATCATCAATGATAGCTTTTGACAGTTTTTATGTTTTTTTTTATCTTGAGGGATCCCAAACACTTTATAATTATTAACCTAAGATGATAATTTGCATCTATCTCAGAGATGAAACACAATGACTGGATGAACATCGATGATGCACGTCTCACTGTGTTCCACCGTCTTCGTACCATCTATTTTAAGCAATATTCAGTTTAGAGAAATGCAAATAGGGGAATAAATGCATGCATAGTGTGTTAAAATATAAAAAATCTCTTAAGTCTGAGTGAAGCATTGCTAGTAGGCTGATATCCTCCTGTAACTAATTGGAAGATTATGCAGCTAAGCAGAAGAGAAAGAAACATTCTGCCTTATTCAGGACAGCAAATACATGAAGTCCTACCTGACCTAGAATCTGCTTAGGAAAGTTTTTTTTCTCAACACTACGTTAGAAAAGTTAGAACAATGATTGATCTTTTTAATAAATAAAACAAAGGTCAGAATATTTTCTTTCACTGTCATATTTCAGAAGTTGCTGCGCATAAAATTGGCTTTGCTATGAACCCTGAGCTGAGGACATGTTTGCTGATAGGTTCGCTAAGGTTCACCAGCCTTTTCACAAACTTGGGCTGAAATATGAGGCACTTCAGGTGCCAGAAAAGAACATAGTTATAATTTTGAACAAAACAGATGAAATATAATGGGTTTTGATTGGTTTCTACACAAAAGAAGGCTTTCTGTCAGTGTCAGTTAGCTTTTGAATTGATATTTTGGATTTCTTCCAAACTAGGAAACACTGCCAGGATCTTATCTCTCCTAAATTGAAAGGAAAATAATCTTGGACAAAGCCTTTCCTTAAGTGCCCAAACTTCGAAGTTTCACATAAAACTGGTCAAATTGATCTAAAGTGATCCATTCCATGATGATTAAATGACAAATGATTGATTACTGGGAATGCCTGTGAAGAATTCAGCACCAAACACTTAGGGGCAGTAAAAATATGCTCTTTTTTTGAATGATTTTATACCAACATGGTCAGGAGTGATTTTTCTTCTCAGCTGAATCTAGCCAGAGGGTGTGTCTGTTTCTTTCATGCACTAATTATACGATCATCTATATTTTTATAAGGAACTCTGACAATAATGTACATTCCCCGACAAGAAAATATTGATTAAAAAGATATTTATAAAGAAGTCAAAGCAGAGATCTGAATTAACCAGAGGCAATCAAACAAAATGATCTCTGAGATGTTGCAAGGAATGCAGGTGTGCAAGCAACAGAGGGGTGATATTTAATTATTACTCTCAGATCTCCTTCCTTTGGCAGGCTATCCCATAGAGGATGCTGAACTTTATGTGAACATCATCCTATTTGATGAATATATCTTCTTAAACCTTGTATGAAAAGCCTCTCCCTGGACCACACCAGATTAATAAATAAAACTAAGGCAGATGATAAAAAAAATCAAAGAGCAGTAGCTAAACTGACCAGAAAGCAAGCATAATGAAAGAAGAGACTTGTAACCCCAGAGATAAGACATCTTTCTTTTCTCTCTTTGTAAGTTAGGGAGTTAGAATTCAGCAAGTTCATATTAAGCTATTAATATTGGCCTACAGCAGTAATTGATAGAGCAAATTTTTTTTTAAAAAAATAACAAAATTATTAATGTCTTGAAGCATTAACCCCTGCTTAACCCCCACATCCTGTTAACAGACTACCCATATCCTCTCTTCCAGAAGACCTGTCTACTCACACCCCTCTGGTATTTGCTTTGCTGGGGTGATGGTGGTCTTGGGCTGGGAGAAGGTAGGAGGTCCTGAGGAGCAACATAGTTTTCTCATAATGCTGTTGGCACAGCCTGGTTCTCAGAATGGAGAAAGAGCCATGGTTAATCAGCACTCTCAGTATCACCACTGGTATTGCTTGGCCTTTGTATGGGCTCTCTAGACTCACACGACTATGACACAGAGGAAAGTTTTACCATCCTTTGCTGCTTTGTTCCACCCACCTCTTCCCACACATGTCACCACTTCAGAAGCAAAAGACAGCAGCTAAGGAATGAGGTTTGATTCAGGCTTAATATTTTAGCTCCCTTCATAAAAGGGAACTCTGTAGAAACAGACTCATAGTCTGACTCAGAGTCCTGAGGACCTTCATTGCATGGCATGAGCCTGAATGTCTCTTTCCTTTGCTCTGCCTGCACAAGAACCTGTCCTGATATAATCTATATCATATACAACACATGTATATAAATATGTGTGTTTTATGTATGCTTTTATTAAATATGTAAGTTTTCTCCTCAGAAATGTTTAACAGAGAGAAATGCAATACCAGTCTCATAGACCATACTCTAGCAGGGTGGAAAGAGTATTTTTTTCTCATATGCTTTGGTACTGTCTTACTCACAGTCCTGGGATCACATACCCAGGATCAAACATTTCCACATCTGGTTTTAGTAAGGAATTTTCTTTAGGTGAGATTGGTTGGGACTCACTGTGTAGGATATCATTTTCCTTTTAAGATCATCTAGATATGTTTTATCTGATTGATTCTCTGCCATTGTATTGGCCCCTGGCATTGTTGGTATTTCAGTTTTACCTGATCTCTTCCTATGGTGCATCCATACTTGTGTCTACTGAGAATTAAATGCTTTACCTTATAACTGAGATTACTGAGTTTAGCATAGGGATATACTTCATATGCTGTCCCTTCTGGTCATAAATTCCCTGCAAGATACAATGAAATGCTTCCAATGACTTGAAATATCATATACTTTATAAATGAAAACCTTGCTATGTTTCACGTTTTGCCAGTGGAGCTAGGAATTCATCTGACAGGAATATTTTTTCCAAATGTAGAATTCAGAATATAAAGCAGAGTGCTTTCTGGTTTCTTTCTATCACTGCTTTCATACGTCTTGCTATTACACTCTCCCCATCCTTTACTCTGTGTGTTCTTTTCTGCTCAATATGCTAAGCAAAGGGCAAAATAGGTTATTAGTCATTTGTTTGTAATAGTGGAAACAATATTATGAGGGGACATCCTTTCATTAATATCTTTTTTTTCTTTATGCCTAGTGCTCTGCTAATAAGGTGGGAAACTCGACAGAGGTCAAAACTCATCCTGACCCTAAAGCTACTGTGCTAGTTTTAGAATCTCTAATATTCTACAAAGAGAAAAGGAGCGGCTATTTAAAAGAAGTACTGAATTTCTGTCATTTAATTTTCCTTTTTCTCCAGTCATTCTCATAGTTTTGGAAAGTAATTCTCTGTAGTTAAATATGCTTTGGACTGCATTCCCAAGCAGCTTGCAGAGACTACCACGTAACCTAATGAATGTTCTACTTGAAGGCCTGTCCTCATTAATTGGCACTGTGATATCCTCTTGATCGCTTCCTTCCCGCTCCCAGAGAGAAGTGTCAACATTTAAAACTCAAGATTTGTCTGCTGATATTTTTAAAGTGGTAAATAATTTAATTCACAAGACTGTGAAGTACCTATTCAATCATAAACATGATTACAACAGAGCTGCTCTCTGCAGAAGGAGGATGGAAAAGCTGAAAACCTAATTGGGGTTTTCGGATCTTCTCACTGGTTTATTTCTCAGCTACACTGAACATAAAGCTAATTATTCCAATGTGGCACTGCAGAGAAACCCAAATTAGCCGGGGTATTCAGTTCAACATAGAGTAGGATATATTGCTTCTGCCTTTACTCAGCTTCTCCAATACGAACATCTTCATCTAAGGTATGTGCGGCAACTCATTTCATGATCAACAGAAGAATGTATGCCTTTCCAGAGCATGATGAGCATGATAAACTGCACTTTCCAGAGCATCTGACCTTGACTAAGTGTCGTTCTAGGGAAGGAGGAAGTAGAGCGTGACATGACTCTTCCTCTCCACCAGCATCCCAGGCAGCCCTAAGCCCCGCTTGGACATGGCAAGTGTCCTCTGCCCCTGGACTCCACTTGCTCAGGGCTGACTTCTCATGCTCAGGCTTCTGGTTACACAATCAGTAAAACTATTTGGTCCAGCAATGTTTGCTATTCCGTGTATAGCTGTCATGACAGTTTGGCTTTCTAAGGATATGTCTAAGAGCACAACAGAGATAATTTGAGAGTTTGTAGATACAAGATTTTCTGCATCTGCAGATTTTCTACATTTTTCTTTTTTGGTCATTCACATCATTTGTTTTACTTTTCAACAAGTAAGAAAATACAGCCCCATATAATTTTGATTCCTACTCTGATTCTTCTTCCGATTCTCATATACTAAGCACAATAGCACAGTAGATCTCTCTCACCCCAGGACACTCTCTGTATCAGGATTGTAACCTTTAAAAATCCCACAGTCCAATACATAAAATATACTACCATTCCCAGATGATCTTTATAAAAAACTATGTTTTAAATTATTAAAGAAGCAAAAACTGCATTTAGAATAAAGGCGAAAGACTACTATCCTTCATAGCCTAGTATATGAAACAGAAAAGAATAGCAATAGGGCATGGCAGTGTGTCACCCCAGGAATGAACTGTTCTTGATCGATCTAACACTATCTTGCAACATTCTTCTTTCCTTGATACATTCTTATGACTTCTAAAGATCTCAGAAATATAGATTTTCTTCAACTTTGCCACCGACCACAAAGAAATCTAATGGCTGAAAAGAATGGGATATCTTACCAGAGCATCTCAGTCTGAAAAATATGAAAGGAAATGTTTACTAAAAGTTGTGGCCAAGGGGAGTAAAAAAATATCCTTGCAACTTTCTTCTTGACACATATACTTCAAACACCTCCAAAATAAAGCAAAAATCAACAGTGAAGATGAATTGTCACCATATCTCAGAGAACAAAAACTACTATTTAGGCAATCGAGATAAAACAATATCAAAGGTGCTTTTATGAGAGGCAAGAACTATCTGAACAAAGCACTGATGTTTGAATACAAAATACAAACATGTTCCCTTTTTCTACATATACACAAACAAATAGGATTGAACTGCATTTATCAGACTCACACATTTACCCCACTGAGATCCTGAAGTACAACAGATCCTACATGAGCCTCCACCTCAGTGAATTTTAGAGTTGTTTGTTAAGGTTTTAGTGCACTGTGACTCTCTTCCTAATGTGTTCACAATTAATTATTTTACTGTCTGCAGCAAGATAGTGTGCTGTATGAAATGTATCCTGATTTATGGTGTTCTAGCTCAAGAACAATATTATGGTATGGTTACTCCATTCTGTCCCCTTAAATGGGTGAAATACACATTTTCAGTAGACTTTTATGGTCTAACTCTCCACACTTGTGCTATGATTTTGCTTAAAAGGATTTAATTCTACGTGTACATTACTCTGTTTGATGTGGACGTCATGGTTATGGACCGAGTAACCTGAATTCCTTTTCTACAGCCTGTGTATGTGAAGCTTGCAGCTGGTAGATGTGTGTTCCTGCTACCCATCAATTTTCTCAACAGTAATACAAGCAATGAAAGTCATGAAATAACTGTGTTTGTTAGTAAAATATGTTATTCAGGAAACTTTGGAGTGATTAAATACAAAATACTCTCCCCAAAATGTTATATATATATATATATATATATATATATATATACACACACACATATACATATATACATGTGTATTATATATATATTTGTCTAAGATGCATACTGTGTAAAGTGAAAAACAATGGGTAAGGTTTCAGTTAACATTTCCTTTTATCTAATAATTTTTTCTCGAAAGACTCTGGTATTTTCCATTCACTTCTTGTCCCTGTACATGGCTGACAGAAGCAGACTCTCCACTTGCTGTTGTTTTCACATCTCTTTCCTCTACAGACAGATCTCCATCTGTCAGTGACAGCCCACTGAACGCCCTCTCCTCCCCTAATCCAGCATCTTTAAAATATAAGCAGTCCTTTCTATCCCCAGTGCGAATACAAGCAGAGAAAAAGCAGCCTGATGGGAATCATGGATAGTTTTCCTTGTTGCAGTGCATTTGGTGCATCCCAGACTGTAGGTTATCTTGATACTAATGTATTTATGCATCTACATACACAGAGTATCCTCTGATTTAACTGCCTGCAGTTAGGTTCTGATGTTCAGATAAAGACATCTTGTTGCACCTCATGTATATAATTTTATATACAGCATCTTCACCCCCTACGAAAGGGTCTCAGCCTTTGAAAGCTGCTAGTATGGCCATGTAATTTGCACCTAGAGTAATCAATGCCCACAATATGAAGATATGATCTTCCAAATCCTACTAAAAAAAGGTACTTCCAAAGTGTAAAACTGAAGACAAACCTCAATGAGATCTATGAAACTGATATATATCCAGAAATAGATGCCCAGCCTTACTCCAGATACCTAGATAAATACTGAAAGAGTGATAATTTTGTGTATTTCCATAAGAATTCCTTCTCCGTAGAAGTGCCTCTAAAACTGAAAGTCCTGGCTTGTGGGTCGTAGGCCTTTCTGTCAGTCTCTGAACCTTAGTGTGGAATTCCCCCAAATCACCTATTGATTATCTCCACAGATCCACCCGCTAAGAAAAATAAACAAGTTTTGTTAAATATTTTATTTTGTTCCATCTTATTTTGTACTAAAGATTTATTTTAAGTTTAACCTTTACAACAACCATAGTAATTTTTTTAGAGATAATTGAATACCGAAGAAACTTTAGTAAAAAAAAAATGAGGAAAAGTGTAGAATTTGTAGTCTCAGATGCCAGAAGGCAAAACTTCATCCTCCTCCACAGTTAATCCCCAAATTAAAACTGAATTAAAAATAGTGTCTAGTGCTTTTTCAGGCCTGGATTTAGAACATTTTTATTTGGCAAAGTCTCTGCACATACTCATAATCATTTTTTCTACTGGCAAAAATAAGTTGTTCCTTTCTGTAAGGGGACTCAGACCTTGTAACACCCCAGACTTCATTGCCAACTTGGCAGAAGCCTGAACCCGAGTACTTAATGCACTGACATTTACATATAAATTGACATATTTTTTATCACTCTGGATATTTGCTTGAACATGTTCCCTATGTGAGATGGGAATAGAAATTTGTCTGAGGTCAACCACAAAACAAATCTATGACTGATCTGCTCTGCCCTCACCCTCAGGACCAGATAGAGATCAGTGAAAGGAGATTTTTAGGGCATCACTTGCCACACATGGTGGTAGTGACAGGTACTGAAAGACAAAGTAAATCATCATGCAGTACAGCCAATGTGCCTCAGCTGCTGCCCAAGTATGAGCATAATCAGTGAGTGTTCAGAAGAGAGCCTCATATCATGCCTCATCCTATTCAACATTAACTTTCTACTGCATTCTACTGCATACTACATCCAAATGTCTTTGAAATGCTGCATGACTTTTTTTTTTCATGTGACAAGAGTTCCCCTGAACACATATATGTCAAACGCGTATATATTAAACATGTTATTAAACAGATATATATTAAACACATATGTGTTAAATGCAGATATATGCATTTAACTCTTAACAGTGCACACAAATCCCTTTATAGAGTTGAAGGATAAAAAGGTACGCTGTTGTCAGTGTATCATCCTGCAATGCTCTGCAGCTTGTTTTAGCCATGTTATGCAGGGTCAGCTAAAATGGCTAGGAAGGTCTTTTTTAATTGGAAAATCTATTAAATAGATAGGAAGAAGCAGGAAATGAATACTACAAAAATATTCAGCATTAACCTAATTTTTGCAAATAGATCAAATGCATTTACCAGAAATATCCAAAGCTCAAGGCCAGGGTCAGGCAGCAAAGAGAGCTGAATAGAGAGTCGACCACTAATGTAAAGGATTACAGTCAGTGTAGCACTGAGAATAATGCTGTGGTTGCTCTGGCAAAGACACACACACAAAAGACTTCTAAATGAAAACAATGAAGCAGGAGTTTGATAGCTTAGCAGCACACTCGGGCATGGTGGAGCCAGAAGAGAAAAAAAAACACTAGGGAAAAGAAAGTAATAAACTCTTGCTACCCATGGGCAGACTTCACAGCAGCTGAATAAGACAAATAGAAGAAAGTGTCCGCTACAGCCCAGAGGGAAATGTAATGACCCAAGTTATGACCTGCCGTAGAAAGAGCTCTGCAGAATAAGACAGAGGTAGAAGCCAGGGAAATTACTTGAAACTAAAACAGTGTCTGAATTAACAGCAAGTCAGGAAAGCACTGATGAAATCAAGAACGTTTGATAAGGACTATTGCCCCTCTGCCCCACTCAAAGATACATTACGGCTCAACTGACCTGATCTGAGATCAAAGCCAAATGTGACACATGTGATAAGAAAAATATTGTGACCAAATTGTCACACTAGCACTGCTTATGCTAGGAAGACAGCTAATTGGGGAGTCTCAGAAGGTAGATGGGGAATGGCCCAGCTGTTCCGCACTGGCCTACAGTCTGTCCCCAAGACTCGAACACTGCTCTCTCAGCTGTCTCTGCAGTTCTCAAGCTTCATAAAGGCTGTAGGTCCTCAGCAATACCAAACGTCATGGTAATAGTCATAGCATGTGAAAGGTTTGACTTGTCTTAGGGGTTGCCTTTCATTTTACTTCTATCAACATCAGGGAGTGCAGGTGGGGAAGTTGTCAGGAAAATAAAAGATTTTCCTATATATAAGATCCATGTATCTCTTTGAATACAGTTCTCAAGAAATGATCAAATAGTTCACTGAGAATGAGTTATGAATTAGAAGAATTGTATTTGTCCTATTTTAAAGATCCACAGGTTCATTTATTTTCTGAAAATAAAAGAACTCGTTTTTCATCATTCAAGGTAACTAAGCTGACCATTAGACTGCACTCATTCTCTACTGCTCACTCTTTTTCTTTCTGGCAGTCTTTGTCATAGATATTTGACTGAAGAGGTTATTGATAAAATGATTGATAATACTTTGATATTGATATAATAGACATTTGGTAGGGGAGATTAAATTTATTCATTAAAAGAGTGTACGTGGCCCCAAAATTCCTTCTAAGTCTCACATATCACATCTCCTGTTAAAGGCAGACTGAAAAAAAAAAATTGTGTAAATGTTAACATGAAGCATGTTGATCCCTCTTTCTCCTTGTCTTCCCCTTGAATTGCCAAAATATTTGTTGACTGTGACTTGAGCATGTCAGTCATTTGCCAGTCATGAAGTTATATTTTCTAGTAAGGGTTCTCTGGAAAACTCTCTCCACTTGGTCACTGAAGGTGACCACACAACCTCTATGTACCTTTTCTATGTAATTCTTATATAATAAATTCTTTAAAATTGTTTTACTGACATCAAGATGATCTGACTCAAATGATGGGGAAAGGCATAACAGTGAGTACTTACTTGACTCAAAATACGTAGGATTTTAAGCCAGAAAACAAAAATAAGGTTGGGACCTTTTATTTTTTTCTTTATCTTTAGTACAGCTGTAGAAAGGCTGTTGTATCACCCTCCTTCTTAATGATTAAAAATATGATCTAAATTCTACCTTCGGTTTATTCTTTAGTGATCCACAACTATTTGTTCTTCTGCTGACATACTGACATTACCCTCTACCTTAAACAATTCTTTCCCTTCTGTTTATTCTCCAGAGTTTGCATACAAGAATCAATCATGTCCCCTTCAGCCTTTGTTCTACTAGCCTAACCAAGCCATATGCTCTTGAATACATCCATATTGTCTTATATTCAATCAAGTGTAGTGCATAGATCTCTGATTTAGAAGAAACTCAAGCTCATCTGTCTACATGATTCACTGCAACATCACATGGAATTAGCATCCTAGGTCTGAAATTAATATAGGCTCTCTAGCACGGTACACTCTTGCTACTAAATTACTTTTTCTGTCTTTTAACCTACTTCCACTCTTCCTTCTCTGCCCTGAGTGATTAACTAATACACACATTTCTTCTCCTCCTTTTATTTCCCCCCCTCCTCCTCCGAATAATGTTTATTTCCCAATTAATAGAATCAGGGTGTTAGTGTTTGAATACTACCAGTGGAGGAACACAGTACAGTAGAGAAGAGGAATTCTGTACTCTTAAAAGAGATCAACTGTGGTGCCCAAAAGGCAGAATAGACAGAGTAAAGATAGGCAATGTGAATCATGTGGCATTTATTGGAGTGATATTGAAAGTCACTAAAAGCACATAACACCTACAAAGCTTAATAAAATTTGAGAAAAACTTTTTTCTTTTTTTTTTAAGAACTAGATGGAAGAAGCGGAGGCAGAGGGAGATGAAACAAGTAATTAAGATACAGTGAGAAAGCATCATAAGTCATAGAAATAAGGAACAGAAGGGATCTTAGAAATGGTTCTGTAGATCATTAATAGCTAAAACAACATTGTCCCTTATAGCACATATTCTACAGATTCCAAAATCAGTTTATAGAAGTCATAGCATATTTTTGCACAGTGAAGCATGGGGCCATCCCACCTTTCAAGTTCTCTTCCAGCCTAAGAACCTGTTGCCTAATTACAATTAAAAAAAAAAAAAAAAAGAATCCTATATCTAGGGCTACTGTCACTGCTCTAAATATCAGGTAAACTGCTCTGAAATGGATTTATAATAAAAAAGAGGTTGTTTTGGAGGGAGAGGGCAAGGGGAAGTAAATGACTTAGACTTCGTAAAAGCCAGACAGAAAACTTGGCTGGGCACCACCGTGATAACCAGCTGCTGTGCTCCAAACAGTGGGTGATAAGTGACATGCAGCTGTTAAAGTTGTAGGTCAGGCAGTTGCAAGCCCCTTACTTTTCATCTCTGCATATCACAGACTCGCCTTGTGGCAGTCTGCAGAGATCATGAAATGCATGTTTTGTCCTTTGCTGGCAGATATTACACATTCCTTTTGGAAACCCCTTATGTGCTACTTGGGACTGAAAAGATTCTTCTCAATGAAAAATAGGCTTAATGAGTATCTTGAAAATTTTCCTGAAGGATGTTTAAGTGGGAATCAAGCTACTTCGGTTAGTGTCGAGAAAATCACTGTGATATTTCTTCAAACACAAGAAGGTGAAATATGACTATTTGAAGTACAGGGTTAGCTTTTCAGTCTGAAAAATAGACAATCATAGGGTTAGAGGTGAATATGCAAGTACCTCAATCTAACTGACATACTGCTATACATAAATTTAATTTTAATGGGAATTTTCCCAGGCTAACAAATGACTAAGAAACACTGCATAAAGCCCAAAGGTAGCAGATAGTGTTTCAAGGACATTTTTTCTTCCTAAAGGGGATTGCACTACATAACATCTACATGTAGCCGTTATGAAATATACATGCCTGGGAAGGGAGAGATATGGAATAAAGCAGTGAAATAAGTACATTTGCATTTCTGGAAATCATACCAGTCCCTCGTTTCTGTGCACATCCTCACAAGTGAAGAATTGCATCGACAGTCAGGCATGCCAAAGTCGCCAATCTGTATCTACCATGTTTCAAAAATGGCAGTGAAAATTAAAAAGAAAAAAAAATCTCAGCAGAAAATAAATCCAGAAGCTCAAGATGTTGTGAAAAAGGAAAGAAAAAAAGAAAAAAGAATAGATAAAAAAAGAACAGGAATATATGTAAATATCACTGTGCTGATCTAGGGATTTAGAGAGCCCAAACTGTCTAGAAGACAGCTTAGAAAAGTCTGTTTTTTAAATCACAACCCTATAAGCAAACAAAAGCAGTTGCAGAGCATAAATCTAATGTTGCTGGACATGAGACTATCATCAGGTTGAAGATACAGTGCGTCTGATGGACAAGAAAAATGATTTAGAGCAAGCAAATTGTTTTCAGAGGAAGAGAGAGGAAAGGACTGAGCAGCCAAATCTCAATAAAGGCAAGATTTAGGTGCAAGATAGCACAGGGATGACATTGTCACTGCACTGCAAAGCTGAAATATGCAGATGGAGATGCAGGGCCAGCAGCTGGATGTCCAGCCCGTGACCGGTGCCTTGTGCCATCCCTTGGGTCAGCACTGGGGCCGATACTGTTTAATGTCTTCATTAGTGGCAGAGGCATAGCGGGTACCCTCAGAAGCTGGAATGGAGAAACCAATATCCTGGAGGGCAGAGGGACCACGGCAATAGGCTGACACATAAGCTCAAGGACAGCAAAAGCAGCAAATGCAAAGGACAGAATATGAGACTCACCGAGAGTCACCGAGAGCTGACTGGTGAAGAAGGACATGTTTCAGCACCCCAGCAAAGCAGCGTGGCAAGACTTTTCCTTTACCTAAACTTTATTTCCTTCATTTGTGCCAGTTAGTTTAAGAAGTAATATAATGCAGACAAAGAAATCTAAAAATAATAATGGGAATTCAATGGTTAATATCCTTGAATATTATAGAAATCCTTGCCATGTGTTTTGAAAGCCATTTGACAACACGGAGCAGGAGGTGTGGTGCCCTGTAGTTCAGAGGGTACATTGTTTACCATGAAATGCCGGATTTGCATATGATAAGTACTTTCTTTTATTAAAAAGCAATGTAAATAGTCACACAAACTCCTCTGTAAATAGCAAAGGAGAGCATTTAGCCAGCCATACAGAGGATTTACACCAATCAAAACGGCATCAGAATCTGGTCTGGACATTGAAAAATGCCCAAAGTTATGTTAGAGAAATTTCTGTAAGTAATTTTTCTTTCATCTGTTCAGCAGCTTTGTTCCATTTTCACCCATTCAAAATGAAAAAGAGGTGAGTTACTTCTGCACATGAGAAAAAAAATCATATTTGAAACGAAGATTTCAGTCTTTTGTGGTTTATGAAACCCTACTGGCAAACAAAGCTCACAGAAACCCTTATAACCTATAGGATACAGAGTTTATCTTTGCTGAGATTAGATCTTCCATATGTTTTAATCTCTTCTCTTTCTTTAAGCACTTTATAATAACACTCTCTTCAAGGAAACACTCTTTAATCTTATAATTTGAAAACTAATTCTATTTCAGCTGTCCTTTTGGCAAGTGACCTTTTCTTCTTCTTTTGCTGCAGGTAAAAAGAAAAATGTCTTTCTGATTTTTATCCCTGTTCCGCATTCTGGATCTCAAAACTGTTCATCTACTGCAGTTTTTGTCAGCAATAATATTTTCCTTTGTGAATTTCTCAGTGAGCGAACCTCAGAAAATGTTTCTTCGTGGAAGTCATTTCATTAATTTATCTAAATGCATTTCTCTTATAACCCAGGTTGATTGTTTCAAAATGTCAGGGTCTGGGAGCAGATTTGAGAGCTATCCTGGCAAACACAGTTGACCAGATTAAAAACGAACTGTAGAGACATGACAGCAAAGTGAACCAATGACTAGCCTGCCATCTGCCACTAATGGATTAAAACAGTCTTTCTGTATTGATGTCTAGGAGACACTAATTCCAGTCCAAATACATGGCTTGGCATATATAGAAGGAGAGATTTACTCAAAGGATTTTTTTTCCCTGGTGATAGAAAGTCAGCTGTAATCCCACTAATACAAATTGTTCATCCCGATTAAAAGAAAATGTACTACATGTAGTGCATACTATATTCCCATCTACTACACACTATATTCTAACTATGATGTCCAATTAACTGAGTAAATCATTATAAATTATTTGTATATGACTTGAAAGACTAAAGACAAAAGAGCTGTAAACCATTGGTTTCATTTTCATAGTGATTTACCAGTAAAATGGCCATTGATCATACAACCCCTGAAGGATTTCCCCACCAAAAAATTCACAAAGGAAGATTGCTCTGTCATTTGAAACAGCATGAAGCCTACTTAAATCCACTGGCCTCATATGCATCCATTTCAGACTGGAGCAGTGTTACTACCGCATTAAAAAAATAAATGTATTCAGTCACTCCACCCCAGAAATTAACTTGGCTCCATTCTTGGATAGGGTTTTAAGTGGTGCCTTGGGCCATAATGAATGAACATTTTGGTGTGACAACTCTGTCTTTTATATAGAGAGAGAATCTACATATGGAGAGAGAGAATCTGAATGGTTAACTCTGACTAGATGAGACCAATACTGTTGGATATCTCCATTAGTGACCAGGACGAGGGGACAGAGCGCATCCTCAGCAAGTGTGCAGATGATGCCAGACTCGGGATAGCAGTCAGGACATGGGAGGACAAGTGACCTGAACAGGCTGGAGAGATAGTCTGACAAAAACTTTGAGGATCAACAAGAGCAAATGAGAAGTCTTGCTCTGAGATGGAATAAAACCCCGTACGACACTGATCGCATTCCCTGGCGCAGGGAAAAAACTTTGCAGAAAAAGACCTCGGGATCCTGTTGATAATAATTCGAACATGAGCCAGAAATGTGGCCTCACAGCAGAGGCAGCCAGCTGCATCCTGAATTACATTAAGGAATGTATCCAATGGATCTGGGAAGTGATCCTTCTTCTCTGTTCAGCACCTGTAAAGGCTGCTCCAGGAATACTCTGTGCTGTTGGGTTCCTCATTGCAAGAAAGTTTTTGATATAGCAGAGCAAGTCCAATAGAGACCACCAGGTCAAGTAGGGGCTCAAGCATAGTGTTCAGGGAAAGGCTCAGAGAGCAGGGTCTGTTCAGGTGGAAAAAGAGAAGACTCAAGCAAGACCTCATTCCTCTCTGTAGGAATATACCGTTACCAATAGGGACATACCAAGACGAGAGCTAAACTCTTCTCAGAGGTGCACAGCAGTAGGACAAGGATCTTCTGGAACTTGAGAAATTCTGATTAGATATAAGGAAAAAAAATGCTATGAAAGTGGTCAAATATTAAAAAGGGGTTGTCCAGAAAACTTGAGGCAACATCTTTTCCACTCCCACTTTGGAAGTATTCAAGTTTCAGGTGGATAGAGACCTGGGCAACATGGTTTGGACACCTTCTCCGAGCAGGAGGTTGGATTATACCTCCAAAGGTCACTTTCAACCTGAATTATCCTGTGATACTATACCTGACATTTAGACAGCTGAAGTGAGCTCACATGCATCCCACCAGAGCAATTCTTCACACAAATACAGTTGGACTTCTCACTAATGAGATGTAAGAGATCAGATATAACTTTACAGGGTTAATCTTGACTTTATAACATTAGGCTATTAAAGAAAGTCATATTATCTTTTTTAGGTTATCCACATAGAACAAACTCATTGCTCTACAGAAGGTTAGTCAGATTAAACAGAATTGGCAAATATGATAACACTGGACAATAGTAATCATAATGGTACAATAGGGTCTCATTTTCACTTCAGCTCCTTGAAAATAAATGTAGTAGTAAGTAAAATTGTCAGGAAAATGTAGTTATAGAGTTATAATACTTATGATTTTTCATGATTCTATCTCCCATTTTTGTACCTTGACTATGATTTATACTCACAGGTTAGGTCTTTAAAATTGTAAATTCCCTGTTTTGATCCCTGTCTTGTGTAGAATAACAGGTTGGTTCAGCAAATTAAACTTCCTCCCACATTTTCATATTAATCTGAGAATCTCTATATCTGAGAATCTTATAAATGTATCTTTAAAAAAATGTGTTTTATTTAATCATATATCCAAAAAGATAGTGCCCAGTAACTGCTAGGATGAACAGGGAAATAAAAAAAAAATAAAAGAAATCAGTATCCAACATAAGAATCCTATTTGAATTGTGGCTGAAGACTAGGGAAGAGGGGAGAATACTGATTACATCTGTGGGTTGATGCACTAGGAACATTTAGGGAAAAGATCATTCCATCACAGTGTGACATTTCTTGCTTATTTCTCTTTGCCAGACAGCAGACTAGAAAGATGTGGGAAAAGAAAGCTGAACTCTGAAACTAAATAGTTCCAAATATATAACACTAGATATAGCCCATGCTATATATAACCTAATTTGCCCTACTCATAAGACTACAACTAAATTATTCTAAAAATACTACAGAAAAGATAATTTTTCAATAATGGCTAGGTGATTTGCAGTTCTGAACAGCATTTAAAGGGCCAGGAATTTTAATTTTAATTCAGTGCATTTTCTAATTAATTTAGAGACCTATTGAATATCAGTGAAAGGATTCTTACTAATGTAAAGATGTCTTTTTCATCTACTGTAAGAGGAAGGAAGATCTGATCTGTTACAAATACTGTGCAACATTTCTAGGGCCAACATTGCAGTCACCTCAGAAAGCCAGACCAGGAGGTAAGGTCCCACAATGTGACTCCTGCACAAAAATTCCCGTGCAGCCATGGAGGAGCAAAAACCACAGCATCAAGTAATTTATTGAACACGTAGGTGACGCAGCACCTAAGTAAACCAGTCCCTGTGCCTTCTGCTTCCAAACTACTCGTTGCCTACACCTTATCTGACACTGGTTATACAGTGATTCAACATCAGCAGAGCTATTTCCCTGCTTTTGAGGCAAGCTGCAAGTCTGGCTCCATAGAGACTGTGAAACCCTCTTGGTCACCTTAGTCACCCCAGTAGCTTTGCTCCTCTTGCCTTTTGGGAAGGATCCCTGGATCTGCCCGGCTTCCAAAATACACGAGAGCATTTTTTTGGAGAAATATCAACTGGCCCAAGGAAAAAAGGTACCAGGGACCATTTTAACAATTTAACAGTCTAGATTATCAAATTATAATGCACGATTTAGCTTACTGGAGTAGAATTAGACTAAGGAAAAAAATCCCAGGATTCTGGACCTATAAGAAAAAAACAGAAAACATGCTGTAAATATGGAAAATATATATTTTTTGACCCTAGCTCAACATTTGGGACTACATAATGTTCATAAGAAATCCTTTATGCCTCTTCTACAAGCTAGCTCAACAAACACCTCAGAAAACTTAGGCTCTATTTACACTAGCAGGTAGTAGCAGTTTTGTCCAACAGGAATGACTGTCTCAGGAATGAAAGAGCTGGTGTTGGGGTCCTGACGTCCCCTGACGTAGGCAGTTTGGAAGGTTCAGTCTGGTGTGATTGACTGAGTTTAAAGATTGGTTAGAGTGGCTGTTCATCACCTGTTTGAGTTTCATCCCGAATAATTCCATTTTGAGTGCTTCAAGACTGCTTTCCAATGTGAAGCATTGTAAGTGTGCATTTCATCTGAAATAAAATGCTAATGTAGAGTCACCCCACAGGGCATAAATAAGATTCTCCAAAAGAATCATACTCATCATACTGAAGAAAGAAAATGTGATGCCCAGTGTAAGCCTTCAGTGCCAGCAAAAGCAGTTTCTATCAGGAAGAATATTTGCATATTGGTTTGAATGTAACGTGACGGACCTCCGGTTGAACTGGCAATGGTGAGCATAGGGCATGCTAAAACAGTGTCAAGGTATTTCTTTCTGGTTTATTAAAGAAGGTTAGAGAGTTAGAAAAACACAGGGAGATCCTGGTCTGGAAATGTGAGTAATTATCTATGTCTAAGATGTGCCTCTTGCTTTCTCAAGTACATTGCAGTATTTGCATGATTTTGCAAATCAATTTCCTGATTGTCATGATCAATTCCTTTTGATAGTATATATCTCTACATATAATGGTAAAAAAAATGAAACAGTGATTATTTGGTTTTGTATCATTTACATTGATATAAATAAGGAATATTTATATATTTACCACTGGAGTAGGTAATTTTGCCAGTTTAAAATGAGTCACAAAGTGATTGTGCTTTTTTTAAAAATTCCTTTCAGACCTTTAAAATGATTGTTTTTACTCTCCTCACAACTGACTGGGTCCTTGAAGCATAATATTTTCTTGCTAGTGTACAGACTTGAATAATTTTACACAATCTTCAGTTTGACAAATGCCACTTAAGCTTGAGGCATTGTGATATAGCCATGTCCTCCATCATGAGGGGTTCTTGAGATAGTAATTTACAAACAATTGGTGGAAACTGTGCATATGTTCAGAGTCATTAAAGTTCCAAGTAACAGAGGGATTTATTTCTTCTCACTCATTCACTCATACTTCATATAAAAAGAGCCGAACAATGAAATTTAAAGGAAATCAAAATAAAAATGGCAAGGAATATGTGAAGTAAGCCATCAAGCATACAGTATGCATCAACATAAGTGGTAACAGAATAAACTTTCAGAAACAAAAATTAAGAATAGACATTGTGGTAAGAGGACAATAGGCATAAGCTGAGACAGAAGTTCCTCAGGTGGGTATAAAAAATAGCTCCTTTTTTAGTCAAACATTAGAGTAGATTGCCCAAGGAGACTGTGCAGTCTCCATACTTGAAGGCTTTCAGGACCCTACTAGATAAAGCTCTGAGCAGCCTGGTCTGACCCTCTGGAGATGGCCCTATGGTGAGCAGGAGGTTGGACTAGAGACCTCCTGAGGTCCTTTGCAGACTAGATGACCCCATGGTCCAGTAATTCTCTGATATTTAGATGTATCAAAAATGAGGGGAAAGGATCTGCTATCCTGTTGTTTCATAACATCACAGTCATACATGCCAGGACATTAAATAGGACATAACACTTCATTCTGAGCACTGAGTATGCGTGCATATACTCAGTGCGCATGTATGTATATGCATATATGTATGTATGCATATACATACATGCTTATACATGTGGAAGAGGACAAGGACAAGATAATATAAGAGGGTACAACATCCTGTTATCTGTTGTCACAATGAAAGATTTTTCTTAACTGAGTTAGAAAGTTTGAGCAAATTTTAAGTAGACAAGGTGCTAAGAGCACCGAGAAGTTAATTATTTCCCATTTGAAGGCTTTTTGTTATAATTTACATGGTACATTTAACAGTTGTACTGCAATGATATATATTTACATAATAGTATTCAATAGTTTATGCTCATCTGACAAAAAGATAAATGACTGATCTTTTTTTTATGTTAAAAGAATTTTCTACCAAGTCGAATGATTGCATTTCTGAAAAATCTGTTTTCTTTGAGAAAGCTTTGATAACTGCTTTTTTACCATCCCCAAAGACCTTTTATAGGTGAAACCAGACAGGTGATCACACTGATCTTTTCAGATGCTCCATGCCAACAGGATAATAAAAGTATTATTATCAGCATGACCTGCACTGAAGGAAGGAGTCACACTCTGCTCAGCTCTGACCCTGTTATTCTGGTCAGTGAAAATGCAAAAGGAGTTACTGGATTCCAGATAGTCTCAAGATCTCTTACAGATTGCAAGATGAGTTCCTTTTCCAATTGACCACATTCATTTTGTGTGCTATAATTTACTTATGGCTTTCCTTGGATAAGAATTTGTATAGGTTTCCCACTTCATTATTCTGATGAAAGTGGCTCAAAAGAGAGTCTCTCTCTAAAGAAGTTTGAAACTAACTAGTATGCATTTCACTGTATTTTAACTGTCTTTCAGATTCAAACTTAAGAACCCTTCACAAGGACATTTTTTTAAAAAATAAAGTTCCCACTTTGTAGGACCATTCTCTCTCTATCTCTCTTTTTTTTCTTTTCCCTCTGTTATTCATGTAGGGTGGAATTCATCTAGAAGTTATAAGCGATATGTAAGCTAGTCACCCAAGCTTTCCCTTGTCACAAGTGAGAGATTCTCCCTCCAAAGGGCAATTTTCATCCCATCCTAATATAGGTGTATGAAAGACTACAAAAGGCATGAAATTAATTCTAGCAGTAATGTCAAAATCTGAGTTTGGGTATAATTTCAACCTAATTCATATCATATCTATAGTCTACATGAGCTTCAGCTATTGCTTCATGTATTAATTATTTTCGTCTGTATTAAATATTCTGTAAAACACTTCTGAAAATGATTAAGACAGGCCAATCACTAACGCTATGAGCTTATCATGGTTTTTAAATGTCCTTTGGGGGATTTTTCATTGGAAAATGTTGATTAATTGAAACTGATTCTTTGGTCCAGGATGGAATTTCTGGTGAAAGACAGAAAGAGAGACTACTCTTCTCAGAATAACAAGTAGTCTAGTTGTAATACTAATTAAGTGTGGAAATCTTTTTCTTTAGGATGGGAATTTTATCCAGTGTCTGCCTTCTATGTAACTTACCTATTCCATGGGGATATAAGTTGATTTCATGGTCTAATAAATCTTTAATTAATGATACAGATTTGGATAATTTCAGTAAATAGTATAGAGAGGACAGCCAACAATTTACTGCTGATGCAGCTCACTTGAGTCTCCTGAATCTCCAGTAAGTTCTACTTACTAGTAAGAACTATTCTTTTCTTCCTTCCTTCCTTCCTTCCTTCCTTCCTTCCTTCCTTCCTTCCTTCCTTCCTTCCTTCCTTCCTTCCTTCCTTCCTTCCTTCCTTCCTTCCTTCCTTTTGCTTTCTTGCTTTTTCCACTAGAACAATCAAACAAAAAGTCTATTCCTTCACTTTACCAAACCTGTGAGAAACACAGTATTATACTAAAATTTTACATACAAATACACACTAAGTACTAATAAAGCAATTGAACAAACCACTTTTTTTTCTTTTTTAATTTCAGTTCCAAAAGGATATATACAAATCTAAACTTTTCAGTTGAGCTCCCTCCCCTCCTTACTGAGGAAAATAAGAGATTATTAATTAAATCCTTGTTTGCCCTGGAGATTTTGTACACCAATTGCCATCAAAAGTGCCTAAAGAACAGAATCATTGCAGCAGTGCAAGTGTAGAGAGACAAGGCTGATATTTGCAATAGAAGTGTTTACCCCTTGTTTTCCAGTGTGAATAGATCCAACCATGCAAACAACTGCCTCATCTGATTACACTAAGGATCTCACATGGGCAGCTGTGCTGGTAGTCCCTAACAGTGACTAAGACCTCATCCCCTCGGGTTTGTATCTTCATTTTACCTCTTTGCACCCCCCTCCATACACAAATATTACAGTTCAAAAATTAACCAGGTGCGTGAAAAATGGCAGGTGCTCTCTCAGATGAGTCCTGTTGCCTAACTGTGCATCTGCTGTTTGAACTCTCAAACTCCCTTGCTGTTTGGCTTCTCAAACATCTGTCATTTGACTTCCCAACCTTGCTATTAGATGCCTTGTTTTTTATTTTATTTTTTTTTATTTTTATTTTATTTTATTTTATTTTATTTTATTTTATTTCCTTAGATCCAGGGTATTTTGGCTGCTTGTTAAGGGACTGGACCTCCTGTGTAAAGGAGTAGGTATATAAGAGCAACTCTTATTCCTTAAAACTCTTAGCACATTATGCTGTGAATATCTGGCTTGTTGTCATGCTCTCTTTGCTTTTGATTAGTTTTTGATTGATTTTGGCTGAACAGCAGCCAAAATTTTAAAACCTCAGAGGCACCTAAGTTTGTACTTATGCAGCTACATAAAAAGGTTTCATTATCAGAAGCACTGAAAAGTCAGACATTTCTGTGAGTGTTTTGGACACTACAGGTCTTTAGTAATTTTGAAAATATGCTTTTTTATTTAAGTGGTGAATTATGGATTTCTAACCTACATACTAATTGGTCTAAAATAGACAGCTCGCTGGCAATCAGGTTTCCTGCAAATAAATTCCTTATGTGGCCTTCCTTGCTATATATATAGTCAACTGCTAAATTGATAATTATTAGTACTGCAGCACTGATTACAGGGTCCAAAAAAACTGAACTTCTGCAGCTCATGATACATACGCTTAGTAAGAAATGGTCTTTCAACCCAAAGTTTAGAACTGCAGAAATAAGGAATATTACTGTACATAATATTGTTCAGACATCCAAAAAAGTTTCACGGTCTATAGAGGAGGAGGCAGAGAGACGTTGTGAATGGTATATATGTTCTGTCCGATATTTGATGCTCTTCTGAAAATGTTGTGCATCAGGGCAGTGAGATCCTATACAAATGAGATGCGAGGGTTGCATCAGATTCTTTTGCATGAGAGTCAATACTTTCATCAGTGATTTGGAAGTCAGCAAAAACACCACTGCAGATAAAACTTGTAGCTGTTGCAAAGAGCATAAGGATTTTGAACAGCAGTGAGGATTTGCAAATAAGAGCGTTTTAGATTATTTATTAAAAAGTGACCTATTCAAGCAAAATAGCATCTAAATCAACAAAAATGCCTTCTGTGAAATGCTAAAACAAACACAAAAAAACTCCAAGTATTATTCAAGATCTAAGAAAATAATGTCTGATGATTAAATAAAGAAGTTACTGGTTATAATATTAGACTGGCCAAAGAATTAGACCAGAAAAAAAAAATGCTGTGGATAATCATGCTTTTGAAGAAGGAATAAACCCTTAGCTGTGTTTGTACCACCCTTTACGAGCACCATGAAGCTTCCTTTGAGGCCATTGCTCAGAACTTGCAAACACGATCTTCAGAGTACACAAGCACTGCCAAAGAGAACAATATGGAAGGGAAAGAAGAAAAAGAACAAATTGTGCTTATTGCCACTTCCCAGCTCAGTGGTTTAGTGTAGTATAAACTTAGGTCTTTATAATGGACTATGCAATGAGACTTTTGGGTGTGCTGAATAATGGTACATTGCACAACAGAAGGCATCATGTAGTATACTCCAAAAACAACTTATTGCTTGATAAGGATAGCAGTCTGACCCTAAGACTTTCTAAAAAGATTTGATTGCCATCAGTGTGGAAAAAAATATTTAACTTTCTATACTTTGAGGAAGCTGGAAAGACAAAAATGCAATCGTGACATTTGAAGAAATGAAAAGTCAACATATAACAATGTAAATCACACATAGCAAATACTGCTATAATAAACATACTTTTATCCATCTTAGATACAATGACAAATACTTCCAAAATTCAAATTATATTTTACAGCCTAAGTAAATATTAAAAAGCTGCCAAATCTGGTAGCATAAATCCCTGTGACCTTGCAAGTTTTCACCATGTGTATTAAATAAAATGAGAATGAACCATGAAAGTATTTTTGTGCTGCAAAGAGAACATGCAGGTAAAAAGAGATAGTCTTGCTAGCCTTCCAGAATCACTGTATTTCTTGAGGACCTGTGGAACTGTGGGTTTGTCTATAGGTTTTACATTATTTTACTGACAAAGTTATGGAAAAGGCCATAAATGACTTGCATGGCGACAGCACCTGCAGCCCAGGAGCCTTCAGTTACCATTGAACATACCTGCTGCAGAGCGTGCAGTTTAAGAATAAACAAAACATTCCACCATGTAAATAACATGCATGAAAACAATTATGGTCACTGTGCATGCTGCCAGCTTAATTTTCACAGATTACCCGCTGCAAAAGGGTAACCCACTCATCATGAAAATCATGTGGAGCACCATGAGGTGAGATCCTGTACTCAGGCAATTCCAAAAATGCAGCTGGTGTTCTTGTCAGTCCATATCCTATCTTCTTCATCCTTTTTTGCCTGTGCCATCAGAGCTATTTCTATATTGCCTGTGCTCTCAGTCTGCTTATATTAATAATGCTTTAGCAAGTGTTGCAGAACTTCAACTGTAGCCAACATTTCAAGCTGTAACCCACATACAGTGCTAAAATTCTTTTTCTTTGGTAATTTGAAAGATTACATTTAATATTTATTGCAATGTATATTCTCAGCAGATGACAGAGGTTGCGTGATAAATATGTTATCCCCCCCACAAAACAAACAGACATCCATCTGTCTTTCCTAAAGATGGTGCTTGCCAGCTGTGCATATATAAAGAGTAAATGTAAAAACAGCTGTTCAGTCAGTGCATCCCATATAGCGAGGTTGTCATTGTAATCATTTTGGCTGGGAAAATTTCCAGTCATCACACTGCTGCTCCTCATGAATCACACTTGTCAGGAAAATGTCAGCATCTTTTATATGGCATTTGGTTATTTTTAGGATGAATGCTACGAGTGTATTTAGGGCAATTACTTTCAGAACTTGAGAGAAATCAGATGATAATACCAAAGACCATATGTCTGGCTTTCCGTTCAAGCCATAGACTAGATGTTTAAATAGAGGTATAAGCTGCAGGAAACACAGTTACCCTTACAGTGCACTCCATACAAGTCAATGATTTGTTCTTGTTTAAACTAGTGGATTTGGACTCTGGCAGTAAAGACTCAATTTGGATAGCAAGAAAAATTTTTAAGCATGCAGATACAAACTGGAAACCCTGGAATCACAACGTGGAGAAGCCATACAACCTTCACCTTGGGAATGTGCACAAACAGGTCTGAGCCACATTTTATTTTGGCAGACTGGGTCTCAATCTGAGGTTCTTTAAAAAAGTACCTAAGTTTTTCTGCACTGAGAACACTGGGTCTTTACTCGAGAAGGATCAATTCATCAGCCAGTTAAGCATAAGGTTTGCTTACAGGTACTAGGAATGGATCCCATCACTTTTGTAGAAAATGTTCAGATCTCTTCAGAAATATAGATATATATGCTTTTCTTGGTAAGGAGGATTTTCTACACCCTGTAATAACGCCTTAGTCCATGGACTATGCAGTATCAAATTGTATGAGGACGTCAACACTTTTCCTTGTTTAAAACAGAAATATCTTTGACGAAATAGCATATTTTCATGACATTTCTTTAAAGTGAAAAATGCTTCAATCATTTCAGCATGACCGTTCTTTTAATTAGATAATACATTCTTATCTAAATCAAAATATTACTCAGAATCACAGAATGGTTAAAGTTGGAAGGGACTTTTAGAGATCATCTAGTCCAACCCCATCCTGCTCCAGCAGGGACACCCAGAGCATGTGGCACAGGGTGGCATCCAGGCAGGTTTTGAAGAACTCCAGAGAAGGAGACTCCACAGCCTCTCTGGGCAGCCTGTTCCAGGGCTCTGTCACCCTCACAGGAAAGAAGTTCTTCCTCACATGGAGATGGAACTGCCTGTGTTGCAGTTTGTACTCATTACCCTTTGTGCTATCACTGGTGACCACCAAGAAGTGTTTGGACCCATCTTCTTTAAATTCTATCCTCAAGTATTTGTACATATTGATCAGATCTCCCCTCAGTCTTCTCTTCTCCAGGCTAAACAGGCCCAGCTCGCTTAGTCTTTCCTCATACAACAAATGCTCCAGTCCCTTAATCATCTTTGTGGCCCTACGCTGGACCCTCTCTAGAAGCTCCATGTCCCTCTTCTGCTGGGGAGCCCAGAACTGCACCCAATACTCCAGGTGCGGCCTCACCAGAGCTGAGTAGAGGGGCAGGATCCCCTACCTCCCCCTGCTGGCAACGCTCCTCCTAATGCAGCCAGGATCCCATTGGCCTTCTTGGCCACGAGGACACCTTGCTCCCTGATGGTTAACCTGTTCTCAATCAGGACTCCCAAATCCCTCTGCATGAAGCTTCTTTCCAGCAGGTCAGTCCCTAATCTGTCCTGGTGCCTGGGGTTATTCCTTCCCAGGTGTAGGACCCTGCACTTGCGCTTGTTGAACTTCATGAGATTCCTCTCTGCCCAGCTCTCCAATCTGTCAAAGTCCCTCTGGATGGCAGCACAGCCCTTGGCAGTGTCGGCCACTCCTCCCAGTTTGCTCCCCTTGCTCAGGGTGCGCTCTGTCCCCTCGTCCAATTCATTGGTGAACAAATTGAACAGCACTGGGTCCAGTACTGACCCCTGGGCAACACCACTGGCCACAGGCCTCCAACTAGACTCAGCCGCTTTTATTACGACCCTTATTCATAGCAATAGGTTTCCAACTTTGCACCTGAAAATACTAGGATCTGAAACATCACTATGTTTCATTGCGTTTTGACTTCTGGATTATATTTATATTAATTAATCTGTTACAGCTGCATATTTAATAACACAGATGCACGGGTGATTTGTATGCTGCTTGGGATTATGAAGACAAATTGAAAAAAATAGTAATTAACAACATGGTTAGTCAACGTTTTCTAATATAAGTTGTTAGGAATATCTGTTCTCCAGGAAACGTCCATATTTTGTATCAGTTTAGGATGAAAACATTTTTGAAATATGGAAATGCCTTGGCAAGGGGAAATTCTGTTTATACTATAATCTTAGATAATGTAATTATGGCTCAGTGGCACTATTCAGAGTTAAAACATCCCAAGGCTCAAGGATATAGGGATGGATCTCTTCTCCATAGGTAAAATGGAAAAATACTATGGGATATGGAGAAAAAAAAAGTTACTAAATGCTGGGATAATGTGTGAGAGACTCATTTAAATCAAATGTGATTCTGATTACCCTCATTATAGGCACATTTTTTTGGATGTCAGTTTTTGATATTCTCTGATCCACACAACTCAGTCATAAGACAAAAGTAAATAATTGAAAATTTACTCAGGGCTTCTTCTCATCTTTTACCAGTCACTTTGCCCTTTGAATTAACTCTTGTCTTAAAACAGGATTTACCTGGATTTATCGTCATTGACTTCTTCAATATAATGTATTCTGGCATTCTTTAAATTCTTCTTAGCATGGTATTTTGCATGTCAGTGCTAGCAAACGAGTCTGCAGTTTAATTTGGTTGCATTTTTATATGTGTACATCTGGCTGACGGACCTGGTTCTATATTAACAGGGTAGGAAGGAAGAGGTGCAAGAAGCAGAGTCAGGGAACATCTAAAAAACTTATGGACAAGGTTTTAGAGGCTTATTTCTTTTGCAGCCATTGCAATAATACTTCACAGTTAGTTACACCTTTGATTTGGTGAGAACAAGAGCTGATTAATTAAATCTAGAAATCACGGCTGTCCAAACCCTGTAGGAATTTGTGAGCTGAAGCCTAAGTTTACATAAAGGTTGCTGGATCCAAGCAAACAGCTGCAGGCTTGCTTGGAGGGCAGAGCTTTAAAAAATAAAAAAGTAAAAAGAAGGTAAAAAACCCTGCAATCTCTCAGAGAAAAATCTTTTGGAAGTAAATAATTGCTCTGCAAGGACACAACAAATAGGGGAAATTGTGCTTATAAATTTCTTTTTAGTTCTACTCTGTCTCTCATAGTCAATTTTGTGCTCATTCTAAGTCTTATAGAAGCTAACTGTTCTAGTTCTATTTTTTTCAAATAAAACTTAGCTTTGGAGATTGTAACTCCCCTTGGTCTTTTGGAGATACTCATTATAAGAAGAAAAAAAAAGTTTAGGAAAAAGTTTAGGGATATCCACCTTAGAGCTCTGAATTCTGTTAAAAAATCATTTGTATTTTTGTCTTCTAGAACATCCTGTGGCAAATAATAGCACAATTTAGCTGTGCATTGCATTACTTTAGCATCAGCATTCTTGATTTTATACAGTCTATTGTCTTTTTCACAGTCCTCTTTTCTAATTTTTCTCTTCAGATGATAGAATCTATGCCTTCTATTTGTCTTTGAAGTTATCCTCTGTACCTCTTTCTAAATGGTTATATAACTTTTTGGAAACGGGGTGAGCAAAACTCAAGAATGTCTTGAAGCTAAGGAATACGTTGGATTCACACACTTACATAAGGGTGTGTTCTACTTTGCATAAAATAAACTGCTATCATGATAATTTTTATAAAACCAATCTATTATATTTGTTTGTGTGATAACAACTTGAGTTCATGAAGTGTTAATGAAATTATTCCAGGCAACAGTGAATTTGTAACAAAAATATCAGCGATATAAATAAGTGGGTAAATTAGGATTTTCCTATTTCTGACAGGGAAAGGAGGCAGATTGAATGCTGTCTTGATGAAAATAGACAATAATTTTAATCACTAGCTGGAGAAGAAAAAAATTGATCTCTCACTAGGCTGCTTCTGTTAGGGAAATTAAAGAAACATGTTAAGACATCTCCAAATATTTTGGGATGAAAAAGTTATTTAGTGTGCTTTATGCTGCCTGACTTGAGTGAAAACATCTCTTTAGTTGAGGAGAGCATTTGGGTATGCTTTGTTAACTTTTTTTTTATTATACTCTACCTAGAGTAGTCTGATACCATGTAAATAATAATAGTCATAATAATAATAGCCAAAGAATCCTACAGTGTACTTTATTTTCCTGTTAAATCATTATAACAAGTCCTGCGAAGTTTCTCCTGACCTCAGCCACTCTAGAATTCATCAGGCACTGAATATTGCTGAGCTGAGAAATCTACCATCTGTTTTAATAAAGAAACAAGAATATTATTTAATCAGAACTATGAGCAGTGACCACGGAAAAATATATAAACAGATAAATCTAGGAAGATGATGTAGTGATGTAGAGGGCTAGGACTTTCTTTCAAAAGCCCAGTCTTTCTGAGGCCAAATGTCGCATATAATTCAGCCTCTCTTGGAATTATTATATGCAGTATTAAATTCCTTACAGGCCCACAATTGCACAATTAGGCTGATTGCATTTATTGTTGGTTGATTTTTGATTTTTATGCTCATTGATTTTTATGTTCAGATTCATTGATTCACCTATCACATGGAGAAAGTCTCTTCTGAAAGCAGTGCTGTTAAGCTAACATGAGCAATTGTCAGTTATCAACGTTCATGATCCATGTTTCATCAACTCTCTGAGAATCACATTTGCTACATCACTTCTGCACTTATTTCTCATTTGAAGCCTCTATTTCCTCATTCCCAATATTGTAGTGGAATCGAGAAAGGATAGGACAGATGGAAAGACAGAAGGAAGGAGCAAAGGAAGGAAAGGGGGAGGGAAGGACGGAGGGAAGGAACCTTCTGTAACCTTGTTATGTCAGGACAACTCTTTTGGAAAAGACTGTAGAAATGATTTTAGCACGATTTGTGCATTTTAGAGTTCCACTTATAGGAGTTTCCTTGGTGGCAAAAATTTTCTGAAGAAACACATATATTTATGCAGCAGAGCCAACAGAGTTGAAGGCTCCTTTAAGAATAACATATTCCCTTCTTGTAAAGGTCAAGTTGTGTCTGCTATTCTCAGATTGCGATGGAGAACTGAAGCTCTGCTCCATGTGTTACCACTGAAGCTTTCCAGAGCATTTTCCCCACTTGGAGAAGAAAACAGCAACGATGTTAATTGAAATAAACTGTCACAAGCAATGAAATGTTCATTAACTCAAATTGCCGATGCTTTCACTTTTCATGATAGTTACAAAAGGATAAATCAAGGGTATCAAAACTGCCAAGAAATCCATATATTTTGACAACCCATGCCCCTTTAAGCAACCGAAAATGAGATCCTTCCTCTGCTTCTGTAAAAAGAAGAGGACCCAAAGCAGCCAGTCTGCACTGACCTCTTCACCTCTATTAAGTGCTGACTTTATATGAAAAATGTAAGCAGCTCTATCTTGTATGCGGTGGTAGAGGTTTCTAGCTTGGAATATAGGTGGCATACTCTGTTTTCTGGTTTTATATCTAACTTACTGGGCCTAACAAAATCAGTCAGAATATATAAATATACTTAACTATTTTATATTTTGCTCTACAAGGGCAGAAAAGAAAGGCAAGCTTCCCCACTTTCACTCTGTTGTCATTTTTAATACGAAAGTCTATAGATTGGCACTTGTGCAATACCTGGCAGAATCTACCCCCAGAATTCTGGTGCTCTCCCTAGTACTATAAGAGCAGGTCATAATTTATCTTCACAGTTCAGAAACTTTCTCACTTTATGTTTCCGTAGGACTTACTACAGCTAACAGGGTACCCCTATTTGGTTATGTAGTATGGTAATGCTAAATAATTAATACTATTATGAATAAGTATATTTTTCTTGTAATACAATTTCTATCTAAAAATAATATTTTTTAAAAAAAGATTTTATCTGTCCTGAAATACAGCTGCTTATGGTCTAATTTTTAACATTGATTTATTATTTGCTGACAGTGCACAAATTGCTAGGAGAATCTGGACCATCTGAATCCTGCTCCTGATGGCATGGTTGATAAGGAAGTTCATGCACTTAAAAAAGAGAGATTAGATTGAAAGACATGGCTGTGTGGTCAAATATATATATATTTAATTATTAACAACTATTCAGTGGAGTAATTAATGCCATTTCCATATGTTCTCAATGTCTTTTACACTTTAAACATCTCTTTGAGGGTTACATTACACTTGTAGATTTAAATTTGTTAGAAGCATTAGCATATGCCAAAAAAAAAAAAAAAAAAAGCACTTTAAACCAACTGGATCTGCTAGATCTGTAGAGCTGAATGGCACTAAAGCACCTTTTAAAGAATGCTGAGGAAACCATGTATTTATTATGAGATCTGAACATCCACTACTAAATATTGTGCTCTTTATCTGGGTACCTGAAGGACATAATTCCTGAGAGCTTCAGAGGCATCAACCTGTCTGTATTGCCTATACGGAAAATTTTGACAATTCCTTCAGTAGGTCAAATTAGATAGTTAATCTGAGTGGATGGGACCATTCTGTGATTTTTTTTATATTATATGCATGATCTTTAGATGTGTTTGGAGCTCTATCATTCCATATTTAAAGGGGAGTTAAAATCTTAGACCCCTCCAGTCTGCAATTAAAATAGAGGCAGAGAAATCATGGGAGGGAGATGGATGTATGGAAAGATGATATGAAGTTAGATGGGGGACTGGAAAGATAAAATACATACGGCAAGTCCCAGTGCAATAACTGGGTCTGTAGACGGCACCACCAGCAATGCCAATAACATCATGTATCAAATGAGAGAAATGAGAGGCCAGTGATGAGAACAAAAGATCTGGAATGAGACCTCCACCATGGTAATCCCAGAGACAGACTCAGTTTGGGAAGGAGAAGGAGCAGCACACATCCCGGGCTGACTGGGCAGGAGAACAGGGACGCAGAGACATTCAGCAGCCGTCCTGCCCAAGACACTAAAATGCTTAATGTTTTGCTTTGATTTCTTATATTTCATGATAAACCTAGTTTCTATATGCAGAGAATATATATTAAGCCTTATTTACTTTGTTAATATCTCCTTAACCCCATTCTCCTCTCTTTTTACTGTAAAAAAACACTTTTCCCTACAACAGAAGTCAGATGCTCTGAGTTGTCTAGGAGCAATCTGCATCAGTGATTGGATTATGTACTAACAGCATTACTTATCCCCATCTGAGAGGTACCCTACAGGGAAAAGCTCCAAAGAAAGACACTGCATTAAGGGAAGATTTGGAAGTCTGATTGCATTCTGTTTCCATCTCTTCGCAGGGCTGCCTGTCAGTGGCATTCAGAGCTGCAGCAGAGAGGGAAAAACAACCCCCTTTCTTTTAGCACTGTGAGTCATCGGTGATTGAAGGCATCTCTACCTCCGCTTAAGATCTAGCCAGGGCATGAGATTCAGAGTTCACCGAGAATTTGCATTAACTACACGGTTTCCAATAAGGTCTGTATTTTTCAGTTAGAAATCGATTATTTTACAGTGTCATGAAAGTGAGGGAATAAAGTGTGTAAATCTTAGAGTGAAGATGCAGTTCATAACTATAAACATTCTCTCAATCAGAAAGTCTGGATCCAGATGGTATACAATATTAAACTGGAGAATCTGGATCCAGATGGTATACAGTATTAAACTAGTGATATCTCTCTAAGCACATTTAAAAATAATTAATATTACCCTAGATTTCCTCCAGAATTCCTCCCAATAATGAATGTCCCCTGCAATGAGCAGCATGTCCCCTTAGGAGGAGAAAATTACAAAGTTTTCAATGTTAACTACTGAGTAACTTACTTTTATCATCACTATTCTAATAGGTCATGGCTTGAACTTAAGCATTCGAGAGACCAGCAAATCTTAATAGTTTTCCACATATCAACTTCATTAGACAGTTTCTGAAATGTGGGATAGAATCTCAGATATGCCAAAAAATGTGTTACAGTGCCTGCCATAACTCTCTGGAAGAACCTCCTAAAGCCAGAAGTGTAGATAGTTTACACTACTTAAAATAGACACAGGCATTCGCACAAACGTATTTTGTCATAGCTGAGTTTCAAATGTTTTGACATGCACAATCCTATAATCTAGAATAGAAGAATATCTCCACTTTGTAAAGTTTCTGAATTTTCTCCCATATTATAGATTAAATATTTACATGTATGTATTTTTCTTTCAGTTTGAATGTAGGGTTGCAAGACTGGGAAACTATCAACTATTGAAATCCAGACCTAATTGTATAAAATAGAATTTTACCTTCATGAATTGGAAATCTGCTCACTGCTTGCATAAGGTAGGAGCAATTTTAACATCTTCAGCAGGCTTTTCATATCACATCTTTGAGAGCAGCAGCTGGATGGAAAATCAGAAAGTTAGAAAGAAGAGTTTTTTCAACAGAAATTATTGTTCTTTGTGAAACAGGAAGATTGATGTCTATTTTAACACTTGAGGTTAGAACCTCCACAAATATCAAATAATCTGACTCCATTAAAGCAAATATGCAGCAACTGAATATCTGCCCTTGGGTTTCTATATGCATCATTTGTTTATTGTTTTCCTTTCTACAAAATCAAATTAGCATATATATTTTTTTGCCCTTTCTGTATGAAAAAATGTGTAGTGTTTCCAGCTGTTGAGTACAGCTTGTCTTTAGTTTTTGTTCAAGTGTTTTATTGATTAACAAGTTATAATGTCCTCAGGGACTACTTTTGCTTAACTCAGTCAACATCTTACTATGTATACGTAAATTAAGGTCTTGCTGTTACTGAGTCACAATTGCTTCATCCGTGCTCGTGTTTTTCTCATTAGTATATTTCCAAATTTTTCTGTCTTTCAGGGTAACACAATATAATTCAAGAGGCTTCGAGTATGATATATCTTTTAATTACTTTGCATCAGTTTAACCCAGTAGAGAATGCATTAGGTTTTTAGATTTTAATTCTAAAAGATTGAGTTTTAATGTTAACATTGATAGTTACTTGCTTTTGAATCTGGGCAAGTGATTTCATCAGAATCTTTTCTAAAACTGTTATGTTTTGAATGAGGATCACTGAACGTCCCCAACAGCTTGTAGTGTCACTGTAGAGAAACAATAACCTCAAACAACACTGCATTATGAAAATACCTTATAAAAGCAGAAGTGAGAATTTATGTCTTGCAGCCAAATATGTAGACAGCTGTAAAGCTTTTCTCTTGCCTCTACAGCCTTTAGAAACCTTCAGCTTTGCTGGTATGACCAGGCTAGGATGTGCTTCAAAGGCAAAATTGAACAAACCACTAAACAATAACAATTCACATAGACTAAAACGTGATAAGGAAATATTCCTATAATGTTTGATATTTTAGATGTCTACTGAAATGGTCTTCAAGTGGCTTGTCAGAGGATCATCTAAAGATTTCAAAACAAAAGACAAGTGCCAGAATATTCTGAATTCCTCTGGACTGTGTTAGTGGTGATAGCAGAGGATATTGCTTCCAGCATCAGAAATAAAACTTATCAACCAGGTGCAAAGGCATTTGGATCTTCAGTTTTATCTACCTACTTCTTGTCCTTCCCCTTAGCGTGTCTCACTGATGAAGAGCATAATCTTAAAGAAAAAAATTGTGTGTTCTTAATTCAAAAACTTTTTTTTTTCCATTTAAGACACAGATTCTTTACAGCATGTGCTGGGGTTATTGCAGACTTTAGCTTCATAGGAATTGGTGCTATGTGCTATACTGGTTTATTGTGACCTACATTCCTTTAACCACAGCCCCAAACCACACTTCTAATTTACTTCCTTGCTTTCTCACAAGCAAATATGGATGTTGGATGGTCTGAAAGGAAGAACACTGTGTTGTGAACGGTTTAGCTGGAAAGTTATGCTTGTGGGGCAAGGATACATGTGCTACACTGTGCATGGCACTACTTGTATGCACTCAATCCTGACTATCTTGCTGCCTTTCTAAAATTTCCCCTTTGATGTCTGAAAGAATGGGCTTTAATGCAGCTTTTGTATTGCAATGTGTCTGAACTGTCTGGCTTATCTGTTTACCTTTGACTGTGGGTTTTTTAGACCAAGCACTTTTCAGTTCTTTTGAAAGCATGTACTCAAGGGGTGAACATCTCTCTACTTTTTTGATGTGATACTTTAGGCTTCAACTTTCTGATTAATACATGTGAGGAGAGAAAAAAAAGAAGAATATACACTGGGGAGCCTTAGGCATATTCTGTTATGGCAGTTGATATGAACATGCTGGCATTAGCCTCAGCCCCTGGCTGGATGAGTTAAGTCTTTGCAAGCACATGGCAGTAACTGGGAGAATGGGAGACTTCTGGTTGCTCTTCTGGCTCCTCTGGGGTGAACCTCCACAGTGATCATCCCAAGGGCAAGAGATCTGCTCTGTTCATGACTCCCACATGAACTATGTCAATGATATATCCAGCAGGTCTAAGCTACAATCAGTCTTCAAAAATCTGTATTTCACTCATCCAGCACTATTCATTCAGCACCATTCATTCAGCCTTTTTCCAGCCCATTAGGGAGTGTCACGTTTTGACAAGAGCAGAACCTGTAAATATTGGTTCCAGCTAGTTAAAACTCCCAAATAGTCCTCTGCCCTGTTGGCAAGGTTTAGGCATCACTCAGATGTAAGCCTTGTTGAGAGAGAAAACTGAGCTTTCTCTTCTACTGCACAACTCCATGTAGGTCACTTATTTCTGAAACCTGTAAGAGGTCTCCATTCTTGGAAGTTTAACAGTGGAATTAGCATCAACATTAGATCCCCTCATTATTAAAATCATTTGTATGAGGCACAATAGCAGTTTGCTCCCTCTGATTTCCTGCTAATGTACTAATGTAAGGAGATGAATACAAAAGATTTTGCCTTCATCATGCTTTTTTTTTTAAGCTTAACAGTTTCATCCTTTTAGTTCAGATTTTGTCAAATGAATTTATTTTATGGCTACTGATGATAAGAGCAGGAGTTATGTGCCCATCAGTAATGTCCTTAGCCTCTTTTATCCACCCAATTTTTACATGACATTCATTGAAGTTGTTCCACTGCAGTGGAAGGACGTGGGTGTATTTCAGCTGGGGATCCACCCTATTGAATGCACTTGAAGATGGGAGTTTTCAGCTAAGAAGTAATGTCAAAGAACAGACAGTGCTTTTTTCACTCACATTGTAAATTCTCTAAAGAATGAGACTTTCAGTGTAACACTCATTTGTATTAGAAAAGGGCTCTGATTTAATCAAGCCAGATCTAAATCCCTGCCTGAATTTTGCATCTAATTATGCTTTAAAAGAAATCTTTGTATTCCCCCTCACCCTGCCCCCAGCTAGTGTTCAGACAGTAAATAATGAGCTTAAGCAGTGGTAGGTGTTCAAACCCTTTCTGAACTTGGAGAGGCAGAAACAGAGAGAACCAGAAGCTCTCCAGTTGAGCTCTGATGTGCACGGCAGCACAAGCCTGTCTGAGCAAGGGCTTGTTTCTATCCCTTTCATCTGCAGAGCATGGCACATGCAGGAACACCTTTTCTCTCCACGTTTGTTTGTCTGGTTTTGATGGGACACACAGAAAAATGGCACATCAGAGGAATGTCACGAAGCTTTGCCCATGGTGGCTTTGCATGCATGCTACCTATAGCAAATCATATCCTATCAGAGCCACCACGGAGAGTAAGGAAGGTGGCAATGAACACCATGAGCTAAAGATTTCAGCACAGATCATACAGAGCTTGAACTGAAGTCCACTGCACATCTTAGGAAAAGTCTTTGGACTGTCCTGCTGAATGCAGACTTCAGAGTAAGGAGTCTCCTTCCATCTGTTCCCTTTCTATTCTCACCTGACAATAGCCTAAGAGTAGTAGTACATTCTCAAGTATACAAGACCATCAGCTACAGCTACTTCCAACTAGGAAAGGATATATTATAAGCAAACATTTTAGAATCACAACCAACATTTCTCCATCATAGCAGGTACTGCCATTTCTAGATTCACGCTGATCATAACCAATTTGACAGAGCATTTTTAGATCAAAACCAATTGCAGGCCTACAGACCATCCATAAATGAGCGTCACCTGGTCACAAAAATCTACACTTCTTTAGCAAAAAAAAAAAAAAAGGGAAAAAAAATGTAATAAATAAGTATCCTTTGATATTAAAAGAAAACTAAGAAACTCATCAAATAATAAAATTTCAGTAAGTTTCTTCAGCCTAAACATTAGCTGGGACAACAGTGAAAACAGTTGCATGTATCTTTAGTATGCAAGAGGGCTGAGCTAAATTACCTTACCATGCATTTGTGAAGGACTGAGATCAACATCTTTGACCAATTCTACAGCTCAGCTGACAATCTGTGATCTGGTGAGCTGGAATAACTTATCTGTAATTTTAGTCTTAATTTACCTTGTGCTGAGAATCCTGAAGATGAGGATGGGAAGTGAGGCTCAGATACTAGACCATTTTCTTGGAAAGATAGAGCATGCATTTGTTACAAGATGAATATTAAGCCAGAAGGGCTTGAAATGACTAGAGGTGATCTTCTGATTGGGACAGAGCGAAAAATATAGCAACATGGTTAATGCATAATAAAATGAAATATATAATAATATTATTAACATAATAAATAATGCAAACAAACAAAAGAAAAACAGCAAAGACTTGGAAACTGCTAAGACAACTAGAATTAAACTAGACATCCTGCACTCAATGGGGTCAACCCATGACAAAAATAAATTTCCATCTCTTTTCCAGAGAAAAATGTTGCCTTATTTTTCCCATTCTGAAATCCAACCCCTTCTCAAAGTTCATGCTCCTCCTTTTTAACCTCTTTTTGGTTCAGATTTCCTTCATTTTAGTAGGTTAGAAAATCTCATTTCTAGCTAACATTCAGCATTTGTTGAGTAAATGTGAGCTAAATAAGAGCAAACTCTCTCTCGGCACATCCTCTCTTTATGTTCACAGGACCTGACTACCCAGGCTAGCATTCTTGCAGAAGAGGCACTTTGCCTTGACACAGCAAAGCCTAGTGTTTCAGGCAATTATGAGTATATCTGATGAGCTATGCTCTCTTAATTTTTAGTGGACAGATTTTCCACCTCCTTTTACCTCATGTTTTCAGTACTGCCATTCTGCACAAAGTAGTTGCCAGATGTCATCCCGTGGGTGGTTTTATCTTAGTCTAGGAGAACGCAATTCCTTACAGTGGTATGTTGAATATACAAAGCGCTTTTTGGTATCCTCTGGGACGAAAGGTGATAGGTTATATCATTATCATTACTGTATTA
>NW_010583010.1:79872-111637 GCF_000705375.1 Tinamus guttatus
CTTTAATTATCTTCTTTGCTTCCTTTAGATTTTTCCTTTAGATCTCTTTGCTATGAGAAAATCTGGTCTTTTCAAGTGGTTTCTGCTGTGTAAAGAAGGCAGAGTAGCAGGGAAACCCTGTGAACACCTTCTGCAGCCTGGATGCAAAGGGAAGGGATGTTAGGGTCTATCATGCATGAAAACAGTTCATTGTAGCGCCTTAGCCACTTTTGGGAAGAAGAACCCCCTCCTGCACTCCCATCCCCCCCAGAAAGAAAAGAAAAGAAAGAGCTATATCACAGGAATAATTGTACTATATTAAGTTCTTCATGTACTACATGCTGTTCTTCCCGCTTCACAGGAAAGCCTAGGGAGGGAAAATTAGAGACCGACCACTGAACTCTGTTATCCCTTTCCTTAGCTCTGTGGAATATAAACAAAATGCTGACATCATGGTTCTGCTCTAGCTTTCCCTTTTTACCTCACTTGGCTTTTGTCTTGCCAATGACTAGCTAAAAAGGCAAATTCCAGTGCTTTGACAGACTGTCAACTTTCAGATAAATATATTAAGTTTGTGTGCAAATTTTCTGAGCTGAGAGCATTAAAATCTACTTAAAAATCTTTTAGTGAGGCTCCCAAGAGCAGGACATGAGGGTACACGGCTGGAACTATTCCGCTTTTCCTTAATTATGATACATTTTTATATATAACAGTAAGAAATTGAAGTGGATAATATAAAAAATTATTAATTGGAAATAGAACTGAAGCCCATGAAATAAAACTCTTGTCTGTCTAATAAAAATCATATCTTTGATAATGTCTTCTAATATAAGACATTTGTTTTTGTTGTTGTTGTTTTCAAGAGCTGAGTACTTTAGCCTTGTGAAAAGATATCATAAAAGCAGGAAAAAAAAGCATAGATACTAAATGAATGCAATATCAAATTTGTCAGTTGAACAGAAAAAAAAAAAAAAAGAAAAGAAAAGCAATGTGTTATAACCTAGACACACAGATTCATGCGCCCTGGCTTCAGTGTCAGAGTTAGTAGCATAATCCTGCATTGTCAATAGAGAAACCTCCATCAGAAATATTTTTCATCCGGAGATAGATGCATAAAAGGCAAGTGGAAGGCTATGTACTTTTTAGGAAAGACAGGCTGGGAAGGCAAGATGGTGGAGTTATGTGAGAGAGCAACTGGAATGCATAGAGCTCACCCTGGGGGTGGATGATGAGCGAATTGAGAGTTTATGGGTAAGGATTAGAGGGCAGGCTAATGTGGGAGACGCTGTGGTGGGTGTCTACTACAGGCCACCTGGTCAGTACGAGGAAGTTGATGAGGCCTTCTACAGACAACTGGAAGTAGCCTCACAGTCTCAGGCCCTGGTTCTCATGGGAGACTTCAAGCACCCTGACATCAACTGGAAAGACAACACAGCGAAGAAAAAGCAGTCCTGTAGGTTTCTGCAGAGCATTGATGATAACTTTTAACACAGATTGTGAAGGAACAACGAGGAGAGGTGGACTGCTGGACCTCATACTAACAAACAGAGAGGGACTTGTTGAAGATGTGAAGGTGGGGGTGCAGTGACCATGAGCTGGTTGAGGATCCAGCGAGGGGGAGGCAGGGCTGTAAGAAGCCTTGCAACCATGGACTTCAGGAGGGCCAACTTTGGCCTCTTCAGAGACCTCCTCAGAAGAATCCCATGGACTAGGGCTCCAGAAGGAAGGGGGGCCCGAGAGAGCTGGTCAGTATTCAAGCAGCACTTCCTCCATGCTCAGGAGCAGTGCATCCCTGTGTGTAAGAAGTCAGGCACGGGGAGGGCAAGAGGCCTGTGTGGATAAGCTAGGAGGTGCTGGCAAAACTCAAACAGAAAAAGGTGGTATACAGAAAGTGGAAGAAAAGGACAGGCTCCTTGGGAGGAATATAGGAATGTTTTCAGAAAATGCAGGGATGTGACAAGGAAAGCTAAGCCACAATTGGAATTAAATCTGGCAAGAGAGGTTAAAATAATAAGAAGAGCTTTTTCAATTATATCAGTGATAAAAGAAAGATTAGGCAAAACGTGGGTCTGCTGGTGAATGGTGTTACGAAAGACACAGAAAAAACAGAGCTACTGAATGCCTTCTTTGATGCAGTGTTCACCCCAAGGGCAGTCCTGAAATCCCAGACCCTAGAAACCAGAGAAGGTGCCTGGAGAGAGGGAGACTTGCCCTGGGTAGAGGAAGATTGGGTCAGAAAGCTCTTAGGGAAACTTGACATCCACAGATCCATGGGCCCTGTGGGATGCACTCGAGAGTGCTGCAGGAGCTGGTGAATGTTGTTGCTAAGTCGCTCTCCATCATCTTCAAAAGGTCCTGGAGAACAGGGGAGGTGCCAGTAGACTGGAAGAAAGCCAGTGTCACACTTGTCTTCAGAAATGGCAATAAGGAGGACCCAGGCAACTACAGTTCAATCAGCCTCACCTCCATCCCTGGAAAAGTCATGGAGCAGCTCATCCTGGCTGTTGTCTCCAAACATGTGGAGGATAAGAAGGTGCTCAGAAGTAGTCAGCATGGGTTCACCAAGTGAAAATCATGCTTGACTAGCCTGATAGCCTTCTATGATGAAATGACCGGCTGGGGAGATGAGGAGAGAGCGGTGGATGTTGTCTATCTCGACTTCACCAAGGCTTTCGACACCGTCCCTCACAACATCCTCCTGGGCAGGCTCCGGAAGTGTGGGTTAGATGAGTGAACGCTGAGGTGGATTAGGAACTGGCTGGATGGCAGAGCCCAGAGGGTGGTGATCAGTGGTGCCGAGTCTAGTTGGAGGCCTGTAGCTAGCGGTGTCCCCCAGGGGTCAGTCCTTGGTCCAGTCCTGTTCAATTCACTCATCAATGACCTGGATGAAGGCACAGAGTGCTCCCTGAGCAAGTTTGCTGATGATACCAAACTGGAAGGAGTAGCTGATACCGCAAAGGCCTGCGCTGCCATTCAGAGAGACCTGGACAGACTGGACAACTGGGCAGTGAAAAACCTCATGAAATTCAACAAGGCCAAGTGCAAGGTCCTGCACCTGGGGAGGAATAACCCCAGACACCAGTACAGGCTGGGGACTGACCTTCTGGAGAGCAGCTCTGCAGAGAAGGACATAGGCATCATAGTGGATAACAAGTTGACCATGAAGCAGCAGTGTGTCCTCGTGGCCAAGAAGGCCAATGGGATCCTGGGGTGCATTAAGAAGAGCACCTCCAGCAGTTCCCCTCTACTCAGCCCTGGTGAGGCCACTTCTGGAGTACTGTATCCAGTTTTGGGCTCCACAGTACAAGAGGGATGTGGAGTTGCTGGAGAGAGTCCAACGCAGGGCTACAAGGATGATCAGGGGCCTGGAACATCTGCCCTATGAGGAGAGGCTGAGGGAGCTGGGCCTGTTCAGCCTGGAGAAGAGAAGGCTGAGAGGGGATCTAGCCAGTGTATACAAATACCTCAAGGGAGGGAGAGAAGAGGATGGGGCCAGCCTTTTTTCAGTGGTGGCAAGCGATAGGGCTAGAGGAAATGGCCACAAAGTGAAACACCAAAAGTTCCACAAGAACTTAAGGGTTTTTTTTTGTTTTTGTTTTTGTTTTTGTTTTTTTGTTTTTAACAGTGGGGGTGACAGAGCACTGGAACAGGCTGCGCAGAGAGGTTGTGGAGTCTCCTCTGGAGATCTTCAAAATGCGCTTGGATGCAGTCCTGTGCCACGTGCTCTAGGTGACCCTATGTGTGCATGGGAATTAGGCTAGATGATCTCTAGAGCTCCCTTCCAACTTTAACATATGATTCTATGATTCTATGGTATGTCACTCATAAGATATGGAGGATCTCTACAGTGACATTGAGAGTTCAAATATTACCTTATAGATGCCTAAAATAAAGGTAGATTAATTTTAAGGTGAATGACCCACCAATATGAAATCTAGGTGTCCAAAAGATCATTTTAAAATGCTTTAGAAGCACCAGGATACTCCATTTAACTTCGATTCAAACTCAGAAAATAGAAAATAAAAAGACAAATGACATTATCATGATTTGAAATAGAAAGTAAGAATCCAAGTGAAAAAAAAAAAATAATGGCATTAAATAGGAAATATTAATCTAGAGAGGAGGGAGAGACTGACCTCACCCTATCCAAAGTCACCTTTGTATAGTCACAGACAGTTAATGCTGCAGGGAATGAGTTCCGGAGCCTGAAAATGTCACTTTATGCATTGTTAAAAGTATCTGTCTTCCACATAAAAATAAACAAATGGAAAAACACTACGTGTATTACAGCAGAAATGAGCTGGATATTTGGAAGGGGTTATTTCTTCAGCGTTGCAGATAGATGTTCAAGGCATTTTTCTCTTATGAGTAACTGAATATCAATTTCATTTCCATCTGTGCTTTGAAATCTTCCACTAGATAAAACTGATTGTTGCTAGTCAAAAAAATAGCCAATATCATCTAAAATGTAACACATAGTAGCAACTATTATTTTTTCCTTTATCTTAAAGAAGCCAAAACAACAAATTCTCTTCCTAGTCATATTATAGGGATGTTAGCATCAGTGGCACCCTTCAGGTGTTATAAAGGAGTTTAACCCAGCCTCAGACTGATGGCAATTGTCATATAACAGGAAACTTCTTAACAGGCCAACTGCTTTGAATCCAACCTGTATGAACCCACAGATCGTTTCTAACACCCAGCCTACAGGAAATTTAAAGGGAATTTTAGAGTGGGCAATAAAAATCTGAGGGTACGATTTCTAAAATATGCTTGGTTAAGCTGGAGTTACATGCAACTAGGCAGTAACAAGAGAGTCACAAGACCAAAGGAGAGCAAATAAATAAATAAATAAGTAAATAAATAAAAGAGAGAAAGCTTGACTCTGAAGCTTACCAGTTTTGACAAGGAGCCACAAGAGGTGAACACCGTGGTTTACTCCATGCCAGAACAGTTAGGGCATCTTTCTGGGAAGAAGGTGAAAGGGGGCCTGAATCTTCTCCGGGTGCAGGTGTAAATAACACCTTGGGAACAAGTATTCCTTCCATGAGAATAATGAAGAATAATGGCTCTGCTTTCTGAAGTACAAAGTCTGTCCAGCGGGGACAGAATGGGACTGGTTATCTTGATTTTGAGGTGATTCAGCATTCAGATTAAGAAATAAGTTATTGCCCTTTGATGTCCATATATCGTTATCCAGATAAAGGGACTGAGATCCAAACTCATCTTGTCTGAGTTACTCTGTTCAGGCAAGACTTTTTACATTTTAAGTATTTAAAACAGATAACTGAATCTCAAGTCCTACCAATTTTCAACAGGACATGCTCAAGCTCAACATAAAAATGAATTCTGAGGTTTTCCAGAATGTTTCTCCAATCCTTCTTAATAGCTTACTTTTTCACTTTCTTGAAGGTATCTGGGACAGATGAGAGTTCAGCTCTGGAAAGAGTTTCTGAAGATGACTGTTTTTAATTCAGTTTACATTTAGATTCAGCTTGTGGCTACATGGTTGTGAAGGCCAAATAACCAAAGTGTCTTCTTAAGAAGCAGCAGTGACTCTCACAGGTACATTTTGGCTGCTGATTGCAAGAAGCGAGTCTAGGCTCCAGATTTTCAACCTAAGTAAATATCATCTATCATTTCATTTCTCAGAGACACAGTTTATCTTATTATTATTACTCAAAACAGCTTTACTTACCCGTTTCATATCTTCACTTAATGAATTTACCAATGTCTTACTAAAATTAGTTTTGAAAAGCATAAGAACAAGGACTGAAAAACACGACCCCTTGTTGTCATGTAACCAACACTGAATCTTTATAGTTCTGTGGAAAAGATAGAGGAAAAAGGTATGTTCTCAGTTACTTTACTATCATGTGAAAGTCCACATCCAACTCATGCTTTGTGAATAAGCAAACAATTTAACTTTTTATGTGTGTGTAATCTTCTATTTTCTTTTTTTTGGTAAGAAATAAACATTAAGAAATGAGGAATAATCAAACCCACCCAGGACTTGAAAAATTTTCTCACACTCTGAGAAATTGCAGAATGGGGAAAATACAAAATCATTATATTCAATGAGTATAGTTATACTTTCTTAAAAAAGGGAGAAATCTAGGTTTATTGCTACACCTTTTTTTTTTTTTTTTTTTTTTTTTTTAAATAGATGCCTTTAAATTCTGCTGAACACGCAGCAGCAGACAAATTATTCCTTCTTGCTGTTTGATGGCCTCCGGTAATGCTTAAGAAAAATTGTTTTCCATTCCACTGAACTGTAAAATAAACAAAACAAACCCTTCACTAAATGCTCTAAAGGCCAAAGGGTCTCAGTGAATGAACTTCAAATCACTTCTTTGCTCATCATAGGAAAAAAATCCATTATGTGATTGTGTTTAGAAATGGTCTGGCATATTTTGGATGCTATAACATTTTAAAATATTAAGGACTAGAAATAAATAACAAACTGGTGAAGAGGCAAAAAGTAAGTTGCTCCTTAAATCTAAATCCAAATGTATTTCAATGTCATTTTCTATATACAGACAAATGTATAGAACTAAATCAGTGCTATCATTCATAGTGAATGTTATGTTTTCCTGTTCTCTTCAGCTTACTTTTATTCCTTTCATGAAAGAGAATTTCATGACCTTTTCAGTATTAGCCTCAAGACATAGCTGAGCTATTCTTTTCATATAGAAACCCAAGACCCCAGCTGGCTAGCATGAAAGCTAACTTTGCCAGCAAATCTCTCAGGAAACATGTTATAATGTTCATCTGTATTTTGGAGATTTTTTTTTTTTTTTTTTGCTTCTTACTAAAAGTATCAGTGCATCTAGATGTAACAGTTTCCTGTAGGTTTCTGGGTTTAACCACTACCCTCTGAGACCAAGCACTAATTAATATGCTGTCTTGTGTGCTGTAGGCACATGATCGAATATTCAACAGAATCAGAAGATTTTCTGGTAACTGTCTCTCCTTTAATGCATCATCTAGAAAATGTATTACTAGCGATTCCTAGCCTCTTAATCATCACCAGAAAATAAAATCTCTATAGAATCTGTTCTATTGAAAGCTCCATTACTCGATGATTTCTAGTTTCAGAGTAGGATTTCCAAGAGCTTCATTGTGATGTTTACACTTTATAAGGGATTTCTTCGTAATAGATAAAGAATGAGGACAGGGATTTTTCTCAGAAGCTTTTTCTCTTCTGGTTTTGTCAAGGACAAAACCTTTTGTTTCTTCTGGTATACTAAAACTATCAGGAATATCTACTGATAATGGTATTAGGAATGAAATACAGATGATATGACTGAAAATCTAAGGATGAACTTAGCATAATATTTCTCCTGAGAGGCTTTTTGCACTATTTAAAGATATCTACAGGAGCTTTGGAAAACTCGTCCTTGCATCCATTTTCATTTGCAGATAGAAGGGGCTTTCAATTGTGTGGGTGGTTTATATTCACTGCCCACCTACTTCAAGTAAATCTGGCAGGGCAGATGGATCCATGGAACAGATTTAGTCTAAAGGAAGCTCTGATGTGCACTGATAGACAGGAACATAGCCTGGAACAGCTATTTTCTTGCACTTTGAAAGAAATTGCTGTGATGCATTCATCAATGAGCTTTATCCTATCATGGACCTTACATGGGACCTCTATTAACAGCAATGGATCTTCCACCAAGCGAGTCATATCACAACTTTCCCACATCCAGCAGCACTTTTGTCTGACATCAGATATTTTGAACAGGGTCTTATGGAAATTGTAATTAAAACTTTTTTGAATAAGCATCAAGTTACCTATACAGGATTGGACACCCTGAAGGACAGTATGTTCTAGATCACACAGAGCTCAGAAACTTCCCTGGGTGATGCATTCAATTTTGTCTCAGAAAGTATTAGATAAGCAGGTAGGGAACAGGCAGGACTTTTAACTACTAAAGGGCACCACAACAACTCTGACTAGACCATTAGCAAATTATCACATATACTGTTAGATTTAGGGCTATGTGACACAGCAGCAATCAGGTGTGGATAATGACTCAAAATAGCAAGAGAAGGCAGAGGAGAACAGCTATCCATGTATGATTTGCTCATAGAAGTACACCCCACACAGCCTCATATTACTGGGGAAATGGGACATAACTTATTCAGTGTTTATCCCTATATAAATTGTACTTGGCAACTACTGAGCTGCTATTATCAGGACAAGAGTGTGACTACTTGCAGCCCAATGCTGTGTGATTGCATTATCATGGAGATGTAGGGAAGTAAGAAGACCTTTTAAACAGCTACAAACCAGTTAGATGAATAATTCAGGTGATATGGATGACTTGTGTGTTTTTCTAAACCCTTATAAGTCTTTGATTGCTTGGGTGGGCTCCCAGCATGATCTGGTCATTAGAAGCAATGTCTGAAGCAACTGACCTCAAATGAAACATCAATGACCGCAAACCACACACATAATCTTTTCAGTTTTGCCTCTAACAATGAGAAATAGCTATCAAATCTGCAATACTATCTTTCTAATAAACATGTGAGTAAATCCACATCTAATAACACTGTCCTTTCTTGGATTACTGGCCCAAATCCTATTTTGTGTCTGCACATATGAGGCTTTTCTAACATTCACATTCAAAGCAATCATAATACAAATTCCAGAAACATCTTTTTTCTAAAGGAAAAAAAAAATCCCCTCTCTGGTATGAAAATAGTTCTACTAACAAACTAAACTGCTGTATACGGTGTTTAGAATTGCTACTGACTCTGAGAACTCAGATAATCACCAAAGAAATACCATGTCTGTCATATATTTCTCTTGGGCTATGGTGCCATTTGCCAACCGGGGGAGACCTTTAGAAAGAGAAGAGCTTTCCAAGGTTATTCTTTCAGTACTCCCACGGATGTCAAGACCTGAGCTGATTCTTAAATGTTGACAGAAGGCAGGATCGGATGACCAATTTAACACTTCAGCATATTTCTAATGCACTTCTGACCTGTGAGCTTGCTGTGGAAGCCGGTATAGGCTTTATACTCACTCTACACAGGGTGTTAGGAGGGATATTATAGGCAAGACAGTTCTAGAAGCCTTGTCAACACTTGTAGAAGAGGATTTGCATCTAAACTAGACACCTTCAGTCAACAGCATTAACTTCTGATGGGCTGTGTGTTTCTGATGCAAGTTGAAGTTGCAGGTTTTCAGAGGTCTACAGCTATATGAGTATATTACATTGCAGCATGGTGTGGCCTTGGGCACTAGATTCCAAACTTCCATACCATTCACTTTGAAAGTGGGCCAAAGCAGGTTCATGTGTCCACGCTGTTTCAGACTAAGAGAGAATTTGGTAGTGCGGGCAATGCCTGGCCAAAAGCCTATATTCTGTCTCTGTATTGTAAGTACCAAAGTTGCCTTAACAGCCTAAACGCTATTACTTACCTGTCTATAAAGTCTGTGTTCTTACGAATGCTACTGCAGCAAAGGTGCAAGGTACTCCAGTGCAGTTATGTGAGATATACAGGAGATGACAGGTCACCGAGTATTTAGGGCTATTATTTCCATCTGCAAAAATAGCAAATACTCATTTATAGACAGTTATTCTGCAACCAACTGAGGATTGCTGTTCGCATCCTTGACATCCTTCTTTCTTACCAAGTCATCTAGAGGTATTTCTTTCAACCTTTCTCATTCACTCTATCTCAACTCCTCAACTCCCCTCTCACCTGACCCCTATCCAACCCGAGATCCTCTCATTTCTCCTAATCTGTGCACCATGATTCCAGCCCTAGTTCCAGTTCAGATTCCTCATTTTGATCCATCTACCTTCTACATCCTACTCCACCGTGTTCACTTTTCCCAGTGATACTGAAGTTTCGATAAGGAGAAAGAGAGTGAAAACTTTTTTTTTTCCACACTTCTATGATTTCTCTTGATAGTTTATATTGCTGTTCGTGAGTTCCATCAACACTAAACAGGGGTTTAAGGGCTTCCCCCTACTGGCACCTGATTTACTTACATTATTAAGTAAATCTGAAAGTGTCTACAGCATGCATACAAGTATATGTTTTTCTCATAATCAAATAAATAATATAAAATGAGGACAAATCTACAAAAGCAACTGGATAATCAGCTTGTAACCTTACAGCTAAACAGCTTTGTGACTCAGGTCAAAATACTTAAAATATTACTATTCAGAAGATCATTTCTGCGATAAGTAAATGAGACTTGCTTCTTTTCTGTGAAAAAAAAAATATGTGTCTTTGTTTCTTTTAAGCCTTTGCAACAGGCTTCTTAGTGTGTTCAAGGGCGAAGTATATATCCATTATCTTCTCAAAACTTTTCTAAAGTAATTTTTGACCAGCTCTGCTGAAAACAACAACAACAACAACAACAAAAGAAAAACAGGTTAAATCAGAATTAGGTGTTCATGCAGAAAACTGAGGAAAAAAAAAATGGTTCTAATACATAATGGGTAGTTTTGTTTTTTTTTGTCAGGCAGAGAGCATCCCTGGTCAGTTTTGTGCTTATGGCTCAGTACTAGTGAAACATTTTATTTTCACATCTTAAAAGATCATTTCAGGGCTGAACAAACACAGCAGATTCAGCAGCAGCTGGAATACAGCTACTACTGTTCACCCTTTGGAAAGTTTATGAAAGCACTGGCATGGTTCTGAAATATTAAAAGGTCTTCTGAAACTCACAGAGAAAACAGCAATGTAAAATCAAGGGTCTAGTCTGGCTGAGTGGATAAAGTGCCATCCTTTCATTCTGGAGACCTAAATCTTTCAAGTCAATATGTGGTATAGAATGGCTTTTATGGTCATTGGCTAGTGGCTCTGAATTCACATCAACAAAAGTAACATAATTCAGACAAGGGCAGAGGAAGAAATCAAAGTGTAACAAGGCTTGTGTTATAAAAAGGCAGAGTCACTCACTTGGAAATGTCTTGAACAGTACCACCTGTCCCAAAATTTTGCTCCTGGGAGAAAGTTCAGGTCACAATTTGCATTGGGATGTTTCAACCTGGCTTAACCCTGTACAGCTCATGCACTTTATGCATGGTTCTATATTTGAAATGACTCTACTACTGTAGCCCAGAACACCTCAAATTTTGATATTCTTTTAACTCAGGAGGGTAAGGAATACTTGGACAGAGACGTTGCTTACATTTGCACAGACATCTTAACTGGCAGCAAGAATATGCAAAGTGCTAAGCATGCTGGCATGAGCACAAGGAAAACATTAGCCCATAACAAGTTTGAATTTCAGTGTAGTACCTCTGGCAGTCCTTGGGAAGAGGGCCAGAGCTGCAGACTCACCTCAAGACATGCCAGCCCATCTCGTGCATATGTTCCAGACTCCATTCTAGGAAAAGGCAACTTGATGCTGCACGCAAACGAAGACTCACGCTGAGAGTCAAAATGACAGAACCAAATCACTCTGACTCTCAAGCCCTCACTTCCCTAAACCAGATCTTCAAGTATCTCTGCAACTTTTCATTTCAGGGACTTGAACAGAGCCCTTGCAACCTTTCTTGTTGCAATATTTCATGCCAGCCACCTCTGGTTATCTGTAAAATTTCCAAGGGCAGAAAAAAAACAGCAAGCCCTTTCGGGTTGCTCCGGTGGTTCTGCACATATCTGCATGTGAAGTGGGAGAAGAAAAGTGATATTTAGAAATTATTTTCAGTCCTCCCACCTGCTACAACCCAACAAGCAGCTATCAGTCAGCCTCAGTGCTCTGTGTCTCATTGGTGGGTGGAGTGAAACTCCATTTCACTCCATCCACTTGACCAGATAAGGGACTGTACTGATCTGTTCCTAAATAGTAAAGATGAACTCATCTGCTTCTAAAATATCTCCACAGAGATTTCAATCAAAAACTATCTGTGAATAGAAGGAGTAAAGGAAATAGACTATCATCAGGACTGCATTCCTCCATGCTTTTAGATGGGTGTAATACTAGGTAAGATGCAGTGTTTGGATGCAAATCTTGCATGAGTGATCCCACACCAAGCTCTCTACCATAAAATCATGTCCCTGAACACACCGCCATTCTCCTGGACTTTCAGCAGTTTTTTTCCTTCCTATTATTTATACTTTTATTTTTATTTTATTTTATTTTATTTTATTTTATTTTATTTTATTTTATTTTATTTTATTTTTATTTATACTTTTATTGACAGTTTTAGCTTCTATTACCCTGAATAATTATGTAATATCAGCAAACAGAACAGTACAGATTCTACCAAGAGTTTCTCTCTGTACTGACAACCTCTTTGCACTGTGAAAACTGTATATTTGCTCCTATGCCTCTCGTCTTTTCTCCATAACTTTAGTTAATCTTGGACACAGCTGACCAGGGCTGCATTCCAAGTCTTTTGCTCTCAGTTACAGAAGAATTGAGCGTAGTCATTTTTATTTCATTAATGGAGAAAGCAGGAGATGAAGCCACATCTCCTCTGGCATCTCAGAAGGCATTAGATGAGCGGCAAAAGGGACCATGTCTTCTGCAGTCCAGGCTGGACCATGGAGATGCCTACTGCTTTGTACCACTGATTTTAAACATAATCAGGACACACTGAGTTTAAACATGTGTCACCTCTTTTCTTCCCAAGGGAAATGCAGAGTACAGTGCCAGCATTCACCTCTGACATCTGTTTCACCGTTTTGACTTGTTTTCTCTTACTCTTTCAGTATAACACAAAAACAGCACTTATCTCCATTGCATATTTTAAATGATTCTATTTCTGGAATAAGACAGAAGTACATTAGCAGCATTCAGGTGTTTTAGCTTTATGGAACAGTTATTTCTCTCTCTCTCTTTTTTTTTTTTTTCTCACTTAAACTTCCTTCTTCAATACCTCTTCCTGAATTTTCAGCAATCTTCTGTTCTTCATCCAAATAATTAGTTTAATATGCCAAGCAAATAGATTTGTAAATTTGGATGAGTCAACACACAATCAGAAATAGACAGTCATTCATAACAAAGACACCTCAATGTTTACAAATCAGTACTCCCATTTATCATATAGTATACTTTCATAATCAAAAGAAGTATTTTAACTAGATAAATCAAAGAATATTGATGCTTACTGCTGCCTTTCCTTAATGTTGTCCAATCCAGCAATTCACATTTTCCCTAAGCATATTGAGGATATGGAGAGGCATTAAAACTTAGTGGTGTGACAGTATTGTGGAGGTGCATTAACTTAGTTGGCTTTCATGCTGACTCTGCAAGTGATAAAAATGAGATGAATCAGTGGGTAAAAAATACATAGAGATATAATAACCAATCTGCTTCTTTGCTATTCATCTCTGGTTTCATGATGCTGAAAATCTCACTGTTTCTGCCTGGGGAAAGAAATCTTTCCATAATCCTACAAGAGTTTACAATCTACCATACAAATCAAAGTAATATGGTAATCAGCAGATAAGCACAATAACACATGTGGTGTTAAATGAAGTCTCTTGTTCTCTCATGGGGGGAAGAGAGAGACATATTTGTTCAATATACCATTATAAAATTATCTAGTTTTAGGAATAAAAAAAAAAACACAACACAAAGCACACTTTAAATCCTTATCTTTTGCTGGTTTTGTGTATGAAATTTTTGATGAATAATTTAGAACAGTGTCTTAGCTATTTTCACTGTAAAAATGTAATCTGACTTAATTATGTGTCATCACAGTAATAATAGTAAAAGAAATCCACTCCGGGGATGAGGAGAGCATACAGTGTTTTATGAAAAGTCCAGAAGACATTATTTGAATTTATACATAGTGGGTTTTAGCACTTGAGATGCTTTTATTCATAAAATTGTTTCCAAGTATTTCAAGGTCTCCTACCAATAAGGGAAGTTATGCAACAGATGAATACAAAGGATGCTGGCAGTTTTGGTTGAAAGGCTGTCTGGCTGATCCTTAGGATTTTATATGCTGATTTGTGAACTTAAGGCTATTAAGGAATACTTTAACTACCAGAAGCAGAAGAAGCAGAAAAGTTTTATCAACCCAAAGCAAATCTGTTTAGTTGGCCATTATCCATGTCACATCAACAAACCCATAAAGCACAATCAGTTGCAAGCAAACTGAACAACAGCTTTTGTTTTTGTTTCCTCAGCAAGGTAGAGAAAGGACCATTTCAAATGAGATCAGACCAAGGCAGAATTTAAAGCTACCTCCTAAATCAAACCTCACATACACATTTTCCTCAGGAGCAAAGCAGATTGGATCCATACACAGCAACTCAGAGGCATAAAGTCGTAAATAGGATAGCCAAGAGTAATAAACATTGCATCATCTAGGACAGAGCTAAGCGTTTCCATTTTGTTAAGATACAGTAGCACATACCACCAAACAGACATCCTGTTGCTAAATGATAACAACAGCGGCTAAAACTAAATATTACATTATAGAAAGAGAAGAGCAACCACAAAAAAATGAAGCCAGTACAAAATAGCCCTGTTTTCTACTGTGGTACATATCTACTCTGAACTGTAACCTCTAAAATACAGAACTTTCAAATATTACTATGGAAAATCTAATTGCTGTGTACATTCATTATTGCTCAAACTCTCTTAGACTGCCTTTATTTCTGAGACAACATACACTGAGGTGATTTTAAAAGGGAAGTTGCCAGAAAACAGTAAGCAAAGTTAATTTAGCCTTATTACTCTTTTTTTTTTGTTTATTTATTATGTAAACATATACGAGTCATCAAAAAGGCAAATAAATGTTGTTCAATAGGACTGCAATTAGCGCAAACAGGACTGAATTTTGTCCAGTAATCTAAGTCAATCTGCCTTAAAAAAGTTCAAATGGACCAGGCTTAAAAGTAAAGCTCAGCTTTCAACAATGATGTGGGGGCAATCAATTAAAATCTTCTTCCAATTTTTTTGTGTTTAAAGAGCACGAATGATCAGGATCTTCTGAAGGCCAAGCTGGCAAGCTGGTGCGATAATCATTCAGCTGTGCATACAAAAAAGAAGAACCCAGGCTCTTTAATCACACTGGAGCAGACATTTCATGCCAGCCTCTTTACTCAAGTGCCTTTTGGAAGACCTTTAAGTAGGGTCGCTTATATTCGCCAGACACAGCTTGCTCACTTTCTTCTTCTCATTTCAGGGAAAAGATATATTATTACCATTCTTTTGTCATAATTAAATAATTTATGTACTGGGCTCTCCATTCTTGTCACAGGCTCAATAATAGCTTTTGTATTATTTCTTTTTCTGGCAAAATATGCAACTTGCAAGTATTATTGAAGCCTAGATTAAAAAGTGATTTCATCCAAACTGACATCCCTTTGTGGGTTGTCTCTCCCAACCAATAATCCTTTTGGAGCTTTGGAAGCAGATTTCAGTTCAGATGTTCACTTTAGAGAAAAACTCACAAAGGTTTTCATGATATTGAAGCCAGTTTAAGCTACAATGAAAACTTACTTTATTTTATAATGAAATTGAATCACTGAAAGCAATATATAATATATATATGAGATCTGCTTTCACCATTGTTTCCTCAGGGCTATCAGACTTCACATTCAGAGGGAATGGAGGAAACTGAACTATGTGAAACTTCATGTTTTAGGTAACTGTTTTTTCTTTTTAAAGTTCATAAAAAGTGGCTTTATAAAAAGGCAAAGGACAGAACTGATCTCATTGTGTATCACGATGGAACAAAGCAAAGACAAAACAATAGTTCCAGGAAGGGCAGCAAAAAATATGATGACAGTGTGAAAGTTGCTGTAGCAGAAGGAAATAATTTGCTGAAAAGTTGATGCTGAAAAGAAACAGAAATGAGTGGGATGAATTGAGGGGTGTCCTTGCTCCTTTTAGCAATGCAGAGTTCAGCTGCAGTAAATAGAGTGCAGATTGCAGTGTCAGAGGTACACACAGAAAAACATCTAGAATGCACCGTTGCCTTATGCAGGCCCACGTTCCTCTTTCTCTCTCCAACAGAACGTGATCCACTTTAGGCTCTGATCCCCCATTTATTTTTTTTAGTTTTTTAACTGACATGACTCTGAAAGTCAGTCTAACAGGAGGCAATTTTTTTTTTTCCTGGAGAGATTATAAAATGCAACATTTCTGAAAAAAAAAACCCTCATATTTTCTGATAAGATATAGTAATTTCACTTCAAACTCCATCTTACTGCCACAGGTTGGCTGTCAATGGACTGCCTGGTAACTTGGACCTTGGGCACCTGAGTTAAGATACCTAAACCTTAAGCTGCAAGAGTTGGCTCTGTAAACTTCCAAAGGCTCCCATTTCTATCTCACAGAAATGCAGACCCTGTCTTTGTGAATATTATTTCTCTAGACTTCTAAAATGAAATGGTGAGCCCTACAGAAGTGGAGGAAAATGACATGGCCAAGGCTAGCAGAGCAGTGTGAGTCCTGGCTGTTTGTTGTCTGCTATGGTTTATGTGAAAATATCCTCTAAGGAACTGGCAGTCATTTAACTGGCTTTAAAACCCACAGCAACTTACTTAAATTTTGTATTTGGTGGCATTAATTTCTCAAGGAAAATCATTTAGCTCAAGAAATGATCAAGAATTGATCCAGTTTGCTTTGTGAGACAGCATGCAAGATCATTCAGCAGATACAAATGTACTTAGCATTTGCAGAGTCTTGCTAGGGTTTTAGGACATTCAAGTCACAACAAATATCAGCCACTAAAAGCTGCTAAGGATAAATATATGAATCAGACATTCCTAAACTCTCTTCTACTGGGATCATTTCTGTTAAAATATTTTAATGAATTAATGTGGTTGCTTAGATCTGCACAATAAACCCACCAAAGCCAAGATAAATGTGAAAAAATGAGAGACTTCATAGCGAATGTATTAGCTTACATGAGACATCTCTGAGATAGAGGGACATGACAAAAGGGGTTAAAGACTGCTGCAAACTCTCCTACCGAGATAACTAGCTACATAAAAGGGTAAGTGCTGAAAAGCTTTCAAGCACTGCCTCACCTGACAAGGTTGGGAAAGTACATATTATCTGAAAGGCGGATCAGACTTTTGAGAAGTAAGCAGGAGGATTCTTTTTTTGGCTTTCAGACGTCTACCTATCAGCTAGGAGAGAGTTTATATGGGAGTGCTCATTTGTCTGCTGCTGAGACAGACTTCCTGGGAACAACTCTAATAGACACTCAAAGGATATTTAGAGATGTATGAGTTCATCTTTTTCTTCTTCTTTTCCATTATAGATGTTACATCCTTTTCTCTGTTCCTCCTCCTGAAATAATACATACAAATTTTAAATATTGCTAACGATAATTCAAGTTAGTGGACTCAGAGTCCAGTGCCTAAAGCATCATAATATAAAAGAACAATGAGTTCTTTGTGATAAAATGAACTTTTTAGGAGGTCACACTTTATATGCATTGGGTTTTGTGGTGCCCTGTTTCAAGGCCAGCCAAAGCAACTAAGGAAAGTCGCTACTATTTTGGTTTATCCTTACTCCAGTAAGGATGAATTAAAAATAGGAAACTCCAAAAGGTAGAGAAGCAACCAGAACATGCGTGAGAAGGCTGAAAGTGAGAAACTGTGACTTTGGGTGCATGACTTCCCTTGAGTGTCTTATAACTCTCTCATAACTATTTTGATAAAAATCTCTTTAAGTAAAGGTATGTGTCATAGGATAAATATATAGAGAGGCGTGCGTGTATGCAAAATGGCAGCTGATCTAATTTTGACTGCAAAAGTTAGGGGATTCATTTTTTAAGAAAAGATTTATTTGTAGGCAGTGGAGGACATGCATTTTCCTGCACCTCCTCCCTCAATTAATGGAATTTCCTTTCTCCATTGACTATATTCAGAGCATAAAAATGTTTACGCTACGTGCATCCCTCAGGTTACATGAGGTGAATTCCATTCTAGATGTGTATGTGCTTACAGTATCTATCTTAGTGTGACTGAACATAATGCGAATCTATAGCCTGTTATAAAGTAAATTAATAAAATAGTATTTATATTCTGTAAACCTTCCTTATCTCTCCAAAATTAATGGAAGTCACCATCAAAAGAGAGGAGTGATATTTAAACATTAACAAAAGGACACTAAGAAAAAAAAATGAGGCTGGAAGGAAAGGATTTTTCCTACAGAAAAGAAATTAACTGGTCTTGTCTACATAGACACTCAGGAAATAAGAAACAGGTTAATAAAAAGTTTGAATCTAGAATGGATTAGTTAAAGCTCACAATCCTTTTGTAGACACCTTTATTCAAAATTGAAGTGGTTACATTTGACTTATCCTAATTCATTTCTAATATGTATTGAATTAAACAAAATTAAGGCCTCCTTTACTTCTAACAAGGATGTCTACACAGGGATTTAATGCAGCTGAAGTATGAACTTTAACATTTAATTTGGATTGACTTTCCTGAATGTCCCAATGCAGAAGAGTGCTATTGGCTTCACAGTGGCAAAAATTAAAGCCAGACAACAGGCAATGGATGCTAGCCAGGTAATGGTAAAAAGTAATTAAAAGAAGACAAAGAATCTTTCCAGAAGAAATTATGTGAAGCTACAGATTATAGCCAAGAGGTGATCAAAGCATTTACCAGTATATAGGAGAGGAGCCAGTAGCAGATGAAGAGTAATCATAAAACAGATCAAATACTGTCAGTTAAATACTGGCAGTGCAGAAGATCTGGAGCACATGAAAAGACATAGAATTACTGTTTTTAAATGGCCAGATGGAAGTGGCAAAAAAGAAAGTGGAAAAATGACTAAAGTATTGCTGATGGTCAAAGACATGGAAGAATTTTAATAAAACTGAAGATTCTCTTAACTGTAACTTTTTTTTGGAAAGTAGATTTAGTGGAGTGGATCCCTAAAAGTTCTTACAGATGCAGGGACCCCAAAATCAGAATCTGGAAGATCAACAGTAGAACAGAATAGAAAGACACTTTGGTTACAAGAAATAATGGTTATGGAGCTGATCACCTTTATTTCAGAGCACAATGAAAAGACCCTAGGACTCAGATTGTACCTGCTTGGGTGATACAACTACCTAATAACTGTAAGGGAAATAGTGACTGACCTACGTAGTGCTTGCTACTCATTTCTAACAAATAACAGATTCTGTAGAAATTAAAAACTGAGCTGGATTTCTGATTTGGACAGATTCCAACCTAAAGAAATGCAACTAGCTGAACTAATCACACAGCATCATAGGGATAAGTTATGACATTTTATAGAACTGTTCACTACCCCCTTACAGAAAGACTCATTAGGAAAAAACCCAGCTTCAGCTTTTCCCCAGATGAGGCAGGGTGACTAAAATGTAAAACCACCATACTACTGCTCCACTGATAAGTTTTGCCCTCATTTTCTTGCCAGGGCAGATATGTTGAGTCTGATACAAAGTCTTCTTACTTTACGATATTCATCACATCATTCTTCTGTATACTGTTGTCCTCTGAAACTGCTGTTTTCTCAACCTAGGCAGCTAAATGGCACAACTTTTTGAGGGGAACTGTCTTATGTCTTCCTCTCCAGAGCAAAGTATTTTTTTAAAGAATAACAATCTCATCTTTGATCCCACAAATTTCTGATGCCACAATACAGAACTGATAAGCAGGTTACCATAAAGTGCTTGCCTTCTCCATACCTTACATGAACAGACTCAAAACAAAAGTCAAAGAAAGGCAAATTTTTAGCCTGGAAACTCCTTGGCACTCCAGCATAGCAAGATCTCAGAATATCCTCAAACTTTAGTTGACCACAGTTGAGGCTAAAGGAAAGTCTAATAATGCAAGCAGCTACATATATGAAGAAAATGAATAAAAGTGGTAAGAATTATCCCAGGGCAGTGTAGCATATTTTTAAAAATTTTCCCGAGGTTCTTATACATTAGTTTTGCCTATGATTTTCTCTGTTTTGCTAAAAAAATTGTTTGCTATTTATGAGGCATAGATCATATGTAGGTGTGCTGACTATGTCCAGCAAATAGAGTTCCAGGAAAAATATAGTTGTTAACATATTTATGCCAATAACTGCTCTTAGAACCCTCATCTGTCATCTTGCTGAAATTTCCTACTTCATAAAGTAGGAACTAAATCTAGCCATATGCAATTTATTCTTGCCTAAATTAATTTACAGCGAAAAGACTTATTTATTTCCTGCCCTTAGTATAATCTGATTGGCTTTTGTGACAGCTGTAAAAAGAAAGCTGCTAAGAGAGACAATCGCATCCGACAGCGAGCATGCTAATGAAATCAGGCTTTCTAAAGGGAAGTGATTTTGACAGATTAGAAATTATAGCTTTGTATGGATACTACCCAAGTTGTCAGCCCCTCTTCCCACAGTAACAGCAGGCTCTGTTAAATTTGAGGAACACTCTGTCTGCTCATCATGTTATGTAAAATCAACCTCTAGCCATACCCGAGTGATTTCCTACAGTGAAAGACTCAGAAACAGAAGGTAAAAATTCCCCATTTGGCATCTTAATCTTCTATTAATGATGCAACCTGTACTGTACCATCTGAAAAACATGAATCAACTCCAAGCCCACCCTTCCACAAATAGGACTCTTTAGCTGGTAATGGGGTGATCTTTCTCTTCCTAATTGCTTCGTGCAGATTTTTAAAAGGCCCTTTAAACCATAAGTGTAAAATTTGCATTCAAACTACCACACAAAGAAATACTAACAATGATTTTGAACTAATTCTTTCTAACAAAGAGCACAGACTTCTGATCACACAGCCTCAGCAAAGATGGAAATGTACATGGAGTGTTTTTCTTATCTCATTAGCAACCATTAGAAACCCATAGAGGGAACATAATGACCAGTGGAAAAAGGGCAGAGCAGACTTCAGTGAGCAAAACAGATGTTTAGTGCATATAGATATTATCCAACACCAGCATCAAACTTGTGAGTTCGGCCATTTAGGGCATCTCCTAGGAAACCATCAGATAACATTAAAAGATATTGACTAACATAAAAAGAGCTGCAGGGGAAACAGTGTATATTTGATGGAAATGGGATGTGTTTCTAAATGCAGCAGTTCTAATTTCTGCTGAGGAAAAAAACATCAGATATATCTTTCCAGATGCATATTGCAGTTTGCATTAAAAGGCTTAAAATTTGCTGTGCATTTCTGCATCTTGACACAGCAGTCTTTAACTAAGCAGGGTATAAAATGCACTGCAAAAGCACATCTCAAAGAGATCATAAAATGATCTCTCTTAAATACATTGCAACTTGCATGGCACATAAAGTCATTTTGTTGTTCTTGTTATTATTTTCTTTTGCCTGCCAGTTCTTTCTGGCAGGAATTTTCCACATAGCATGACAGTTATAAAACTGGCAGTTATATTGGGCACTTCATTTCCTGCATGGTCTTTTGACAATCTCATCTTCCCCACATTACCCCAAAATCATTCTAACTGACCAGGACCAACTGGTGGTGTATCCATTGTTCCATATAAAGCTTCTCACTCATAACTTTAATAATTCACAACTATATTTTGTTCAGAAAGAGCAGACAGTTAGTAGATTTCTACTCAATTCTTTTTCTATTTCATTTCTTCTATCAGATTTTGTGTCTAATCAAAAAGTCAGATCGTTTATTGTTTGATAGTTTCTTTTTAGACTGCTAAAGATAAGTTTTCAACTGTGAATACCATTTTGCCCTCTGAAACACAGTGAGGAAGTGGAAAGGTTAGCTCAGAATTTGGCTAATGAGAACTTTGCTGATCTGTTCAAGTTGGCTGTTATACCTTATGGACATGACCAATCAGAGCATAAAGTATCTGGAGATTTGCTGTCTCTATCCAGCTTGGCTAGGTTTTTCCTGTGGTCTACCAGACCATAAATATCTGTGCCTAATTCTATGTATCCATGGCAAGGGATGGTGAAACATATTCATCTCTGGATAAATTGCAAACTATTCATGCATGCTGTATTCCTTCTTCAACTCCATTTCTTACATTTCTCACATTTTCTTAATGTGTTCAGGTCAAGTTGTACCAAGAGTTCAGCTTAATTCATAGGAAGGCCAGAATTTAAATTCAGGGAGTATGAAGAAGGGAAACAGTTCGCAAGCACTGGTATTTTATTTTTCCTTCATTGAAACTAATGTAAGATACCCACAGCTGTTTACACTAGAGCCATAACAGGTCAATAATGGCAGTTTTAAAGCCAATGGCCCTTGCATACCACAGAAATTGGGCCTCCTAGACATCTGGGGAGAACTGAGCAGCAGATAATGGATCCTTTGCAGAAAATATCCACCTTCTTAATCCTACAAACCACATGGTTCCCTCATCTTCCCTAGCTTTTGTATAGCATTCTTATACATTCCCTATGCTTTCCTGTAAGACACAGGTTCAGACTATCAGTTTAGCAACTATCTGGAGCTTAGGCAGGGTATAGTAACCACGTCCTGGGAGATGACTGCAATCAGCCCTGCTCCAGGATCAGAGACTTGCAAATAGACAAAGGTCTGCCTTCATCTAACTTGACCTGAGGGACTCTGTTTATATAAAGACACCATCAAGAACACGCTCTGAAATATAAACTTAGCTGAACTTCTTTTGATTTTTTGTATTTTATTTTCCAGATGGAACACTGCCAAATAACAGCTGCATAGACAGTTAAGCCTGATCATTTACAGAGCTGTAAAGGGCTTGATTGATCCGTTTAGATGTCAGCAATTTCATAATATGCTTGGGCACCAAAAGACCAGAGCAGCCTGGGAAATGTAAACGGGGAAAAAATATTGTGTATTCCGATTGTGTCCTTCACACAAAATTACAAGCATTTTCAGCAACGAAGTAATTCACTTCATCCAATAGACTGCCTGCAAGTTCAGGACAATAAAACTGAAGAGCATCTTTAACTGACAATTTAAGCTGAAATCATTCTTGACTGGCAAGGTGTGGTATCATCCAGAAGAATTGATTCTATAGTAGTATCTTGAAATTATGGGGTTATAGTGTGTCTACTCAACATGCAGCTCTTATCGGGTAAATAAAGGGAGTGATAGGAAAGAAACACATAGCAATAAATGCTTTTTGTAAACCCCTCAGTTAGTTAATTAAGGGTAAGAATTTGTATACATATTTATACTTGAGGATATCTCGGAGCAAAAATTAAAATAGAAGAACTTGACTGACAATGTTTGCCTGCAGCATGTTGTGATTCTACTTTCAGCGCCATTTTTCCTATTCAGTCGTTGCTTCCTTTTTGGAGAGAGTTCTGAGGAAAAAATACATCCCCTTCTCAGCAAAGTAGATTTGAAACGGTGTGTTTTCTCTTTTTTTTTTCTGAAAATGGTTATTTCCTAACATAGTATGTTTGTGTTAGGCCAATCCATTTCACCTTCTACCCAAATATAATTTGAGGCAGATTGTTGTGTCAGCAGTTGTCATTCTTTTGTTAATAAGCATCAGGTCTCAGACAACCACTGTTATTCTTCTCTCAGCTCTGCACATGTGTATAAAAGGCAGAAAAAGGAGAAACAAAAACTCTTTTTTTTTTTTTGTAAGTCCATAAATAAAATTTCTTGTACATTTTCTATGGACAGTAGGTCTGTTAGCATACTTTGTAATGGACTTTTTATCTCCCAGAACTAAATAATATTCCAATAATTGTAGCCCAGAAAGCTATCCTCTTATGAGAGTTTGTTAAATATTATAATACTCAAGAAAAAACAAAACGAACAAACAAAAAAGCTATATTGAAAAAAGTGCAGTTTAAACAGAAATAGTTCACTAATACTAGTATGTTTACTAGGTATGTTCACTAATAAATAGCATGTTAGAAGCACATGAAAATAAGAATTCCTGGATTAAAATGGACAGGCTAAAAATTAGACCCAAGTGATAAACAGGTCCTGGTTAGTTCACACAGACGTTACTTTTAGATATGTTTGAGAAGTGGATTGTGGACTAAAATCATAGACTACATGTCCACTAGGGTAACTGCTTCACATCACAAAACCTGGCCTTCATAGATAATATTTATCCACTGAGACATTCATATAGTCATAAATATACCTGACTACTACAGCAAGAGCATCCTCCTGATAGGGAATTCATTTTGTCTTCCTCTCCCTGTATCTTCCCTGATTTCTCCACTCTTTTCCTCTCATCTGATCCTGAGGTGACACGAGGAAGCACCAAGGATGCATTGCTGCTCCAAAAGGACAAGAGATCCAGGAGCGAGGGTGACAGGAGGGCAGTGTCCTCCCTCACAAGGGCACAGCCCCACAGTACCCCAGTAAGCCAAGCAGGACGGGTGCCATGACAGTGATCACAGTCAACCAAGCACCTGGAACCCTCAACAACAAGGGAAGCCCAAGGCCAAGCTGGGAACCCAAGTCAAAGGATCAAATCTCAACTAGCAAGGGACATAGCCAGCTATACACCAGAATATAGCTCAGGCAGGGACAAAAAGACTGAGCTTAATGGCAGCTTCAATTAGACATCACCTAGCTCTTTTCAGCAATCTAGCCCAAGATTATTCATCTGTACCATATCAGAGCCAAACCTGAGCACAAGTAGATAAGCTCTCACTAGGACCTTGCCAGCTGAGCATTTAGCAGAATAGTATGAGCTGATCCCTCCATTCTTGTTCAACCTAAAAAAAAAATGAGCAGTGGAGAAAAGGTTATACTAGTCCAGCTGGCTGATTTCTCAAATAGAGGGAAGGAGACACCACAACTACAGCTCTGGTAGTCAAACTACAAACCCAGAGCATGTATCTTTATCTGACTGGTTGTCTTGTATCCTGAGATCACAGACATTGTCTTCTCCCCAATTACTGTCAGAAGAATATCACAAGGATGTCAGAAGGATTGCTTCTGCAAATGATGTCAGAAAGGAGTTTGACAATGACTATCTCAAGAAGCTTTCTTGCTTCCCTTTAATGGAGCACCTATAAAAAGCAACCCACATAGATGTCGAATGCTCTCATAACACTTCAAGGGGTTTTTTGGGCAATTCTTTTTAATTGTTTGCTATTTTAGAAGAGGACTTTCCTATCTTTGGTATCAATTTACTTGGAGCTGTAAAAAATATCGTGGTTTAAGGACTCCTCAGTATAAATCCCTAATCATGTTTAACAGTTTAATGCTGCACAGTAACAAGGTCGTGTTAAAGCAATTGACCCTACTGATCAGCTGATTCCATGGAAATTAGAATGGCACTTCTTTACTCTTTCTTCCTCCCACTTGTCTCACCTAATCACAGCCACCTCAAAAGTAGGATCTTTTCTAAATAGTCAAGTTCCCTCTACCATGAATTGCAAGAAATAGGCACAATTTATCTTATAATACTTATCTCAGGATAGGGCCGATCACCTCTGTACTACCTATATCTCCCCATTAACAAAAAGCTTAAGAGAATTAGCTTAGAGAAGACATCTAACTTTTAGATAGATTATATTAATCAAGATGAATTCTTGTTAGCGATGTCAATATATGATTGCTACAATGCTGGCTTATCAAAAATGCCATCTACATTGTCATTGATGATTCCGACTCTAAAATGCACACCAAGAGACAGAGTAGATAGCGATGAGTTTCTTTTGTGATGCGGTTTTGCCTGAAAGATGTTGTGATTACTGTATATATACAAGTAGTGTAAAAGATGCACCTGTGCACTATTAACAAGAGTTTTCATTCAGAATCATCCTTAAAAATACTAAAAATCTATTTGTTGTTCAACATCCTCTTCCCCATGTTGCAGAACTCGGTTCTGTGCAGTTTTATTGTATTAATGTTTATATTTTATCCATGATATTTCTTCTCATAAACAAAATACCAGCCAAATCCTTTCTGGCTTAGTGCACCTGTGTTTGACTGTGTCTGACTTTTGATGACAGTTTCATCATCTCTTTGAAAACACCCTGGTCTTCAGAGTAACACAAGCCCTGTGGCAGCCTCACCTGTTCAGAGGAAAGGTTGGATAACTGTGGAAGCAAAGCGGAGAGAGAGCAAAACCCTCCCTGCCTTCTCTTCTGCACTACATTACACCAGCTCTCCAGATTTGTAAATCTTCAGACTGCCAGACACGCTCCCTGCTCCAAATGGCAAAGAGGAATCAGTTGAACTGTCAGTTGGAGAGAGCATCCAATACGGGAGGCAAATGTGGATTGGGCTGGGGACCTGGGCAGAGTGGAGAATCAGTTGTCTGAGACAATTTCCGAAGACAAATGAATAAACAACACAGGGCTTTTTGCCCTCCTTCTGTATTTCACCTCATGCCAGACTGAGAACGCTGAGGACCGCCACAGGTGGCAGTACCTGAGGAGGACAACCCCGTCAAGGCAAGCGCTCTCTGAGGTCTTTTCCACCACTGATTTATGCCAAGGGGAATTCCCACTTTATTCCTGCAGGAATCCGTGTGCCGCAAACCAGCCTCGAGGTGCTTAGCTCCCCACAGCTGCACCAAGGGTGACCAACAGCTGAGGCCTGACAATACAGCAGGGATAAAGAAGCTCTCAGAAAGCCCAATTTATGACCAGCATCGCATCTTCTGGCACAATGTAGTTGCAGGTTGTAAGTTACACAAGGATTTCATAGTGTTTAACAGCAATACGCACAAGGTAAAAACTTTAAGTCATTAACAGTGCAATTTATTAGCTAAATTGTGCCAATGCCCATCAATCAAATTTAAGGTTGGTTCCAGAGAGGTTTTTGATCTTTCTCATCTTGCTTCGCTTTCTTCTTCCATGGCAGCATTAGCAGGCGACAGTTACATTATATATCTACTCAATGCTCTGGTGAGAGACCATTATGTTCACAGATCATTACTGACATCCTGACATTTGTCATCTCCTTTCATAGCAGTTAAATCTTGCTTTATCTGTAAATGTCACCACGTCATTTATTCATGAAAAGGGGTCACATTCCCAAAAATAGGACACTCAGCTTTTAAAAGCGAAGTTGGTTTTATTCACTGTTGTAATCCTTGGACAAACTTCACTTGCTGCTAAGTACTTACTTTTCCCTGTGTAGTTGTTTATAACTCCAGATGCAGATTTGAGGTTGCTTTTTGAAAATAAAAACCTAATAGGAAGGAAAATGATCTGAATGAGCAAAATAAATAGATAATTATTCTTTCAGCTTCCCATGTTTAATGCAAAGGGATTTATCAGCACTGAATTTACTGTTGCAAAATGTAATTTTAATTTGACATCATGTTGGCAGAAACCTACTGACTGACTGTTTTTACTAAAGTTTTGGCGTGCAGTTCTCAGATGGACTGTATTTCAACCTCCCAAAAATTCAGTTTAAATAATCATTGATAAAAATAATATCTCTTTTTCATCTTCAAATATCTTCACAGTTTAATTAATAAGAGTCTAGACTCATCCACCCATCACCTAGAAAGTACAGAGACAGCTGCAGCTGAAGCAAGGAGGAAATATAAAGGATCCTTACCATGTTCTTGAAAGAAAAGAGTCAATCTTACATGCCAAGGAGAGGGGGGGCTCACTCTGTGTAACATCATACATCCTTCTTGCAATGTTTCCCTTTATTAGCTAAAAATAAAACAAGCGTGCATAATGATCCCCTTTCATACTTGCTCAAATGTGAATATTTTAGGGGATACATTGAGGTTATTGTGTTTCTTGATACTGAGGGATTCTCTGTCAAGTTCTAGCACAGTTTTCCATTGCACGCATCTGAACAGCTAGGTAAACCATTTGAAGATAATCCTTACTTCATTTATTATCGTGGTACTAGTATTTGAGAGAGAAGAATGGGCTATGGACAAAATCATAAGGAAAAGTTCTAGGGTAACACACATTATCTTAACAGTTGGGTTCCAAGTTCTGCAGTTTGAGTAGAAGAGGCACATACAGTCTCACACGTGTGCACACACACATCTAAACATATATATGCATATATATATGTGTGTATATATATAGAGAAAACATATCTACACATCTGCCATCTTGTGTTTTCCACAGTGATAAAAAAGCAGCACCTCACTTTTCTACGGTAATTTCCAAACTATTTTAAAAGCTATATGAAGTATATGCAGCAATTATTTCCCACACACTCTCTGCAGCTGTTTTATAAGATCAGTAGTGCTATACAATAGCTGAAGACAGAAAATGATAAAAACTCAGACCTGAGTTTACCAGGGGGCAAAAAAGGCTGTAACTCCTCCATTAACACTGTCCTCTGAAACATATAATCCACAGCTGGATCCATTCCTGAAACTGTCACATCTCTTAGAAAACAAAAATATTTTAAGCAAACCTAACAGTATCATAGAATCAAAAAATAATTTAGGGAGGGAATAATTTGGAGGGATCTCTGGAGGGCATCCTGTGCAACCTGCTGCTTAAAGCAGAGCCATATTAAATCAGGTTGCCCAGGGCTTTGTACAGTTGAGTTCTGAGTATCCCAGAGATGGACCATCCACAACCTCTCTTGGCCTCTGTACATCACGTCTCCTGCTTTGACAATCGCCATGATGAAAAAACAAACCACCATATTTCATTTGAATTTCCTCTCCCATAGAGTAGAGAGCTACAGAGAGTCCCCAGAGCCTTCTCTTTGCCAGGCCAAGTGGACCCATATCTCTTGCCCTCTATGTGTCTGCCATGAGCTCCAGCACAGCTTGGGGCCTCTGCCAGACGTGTTCCAGCACAGCAGTGTCTTTCTTGCACAGAAATGCTCCAAGTTCCACACCTGAGGATACCGTCCACTCACAAGTGCCAAACAGAGGTAGGGAATCATTTCTCAACATTCTCCTGTAAGAACAGAGCAACACTCCTGATGTGAAACCCTGGTCCTTTAGGTGTCACTGGTGAAAATCCTGCATGTTTCACATCACTGCTTCAGATTGCAGTTGATTTTGCTTTGGGTTTTCATTGTCTCTTTTCCTGCCAAATTTCCTTCCATGACTTTTTTCCCAGCATGTCTTTACAACTTCCAGTTATGTGATTTTTTGAGACCAGCTGGAACATAAATGCTCAGAGATGAAGAATAAATAAAATGGTTGCTTTCAAAAAGTTAACAGGCTAAATTCTCCTGATTGTCAGCTCTCCATTGAAGTCAGGAGTAATTACATCTGTTTAAATCAGCTGAGAATTTCATCAAGTATTTGACCACAGCTCCAGATAGCAATAGGTGAGGGACCAGTGTTCCTGGGGGAAAACTGTAGTATTCCAAATATGCCAACTATTACATTTAGATACATGCCTACTTTTAAAAAGTTTTGACAATATTGCATATTCCAAACAATAACAACCTCTCTTTCCTACCGAAGATTATCTATCTGCTCAAATCTCTCTTTGTGGTATTTTTTGCAAAAGAATAGAAAAATATCAGCCACAGACTAACCTCTACTTGTAACTATTTGTAACTATTATATTTGAAAAAGTTCAGTATGAAAATAAGAAATAAAAACAATATTTTAATTGTGCAGATTCTTAAGAGTTTTCTTAAGAATGGAATATGTCCTAAAAATAAGTTTACTGGATGTTCTAAAAGAAAAATCTCTACCTAATGCTGTGATGGGCTTCAGGGAATATTTTTTCCCTTCAGAATCTCCAGTGAACAGACTGTGCATGCATATAGATTTACTCTAAAGAAGCAAACAGAATTTTTTTCTCTCGAGATTAATGGTAACACATTGTTTAAAGATTTCACTATAATAAGACAGAGTAAGTAATGATAATTAAAAGGAGAGGGAATTGGACTCTGAAGGCTCATTTTGCTATAGGTGTGCTTTGCCATGTGGAAAACATAGCACATGCAATTCTAATTTCAAGTGAACCAATGGGAGTTTTGTCACAGACTTGAGTGATGTCAGGAACTAAGCCCATTTCTCTGTTTGACAATATATTTTTCTTTTCTACATACTATACAGTATTCCTGGTGTGAAGCGAATGAAACTACAATTAAATTAGTTTTAACTTACAAGAAGCCGTATTTTTTTCTCTCTTTCTTCTCTGTCTTTTGCTGGAATTTTTGCAGTTTTCCTAAAAATACTGGAAAGTCATAATGCAGAAAATGTTTTTGTTTGAAGCATGATTAATGATTATGATTAATATCTCTTGGTATGTGTATGTATTGTGTGTGCACATGAATATGCACACGTGTATACAGTCTTTTATCAAACAGTCAAATGACATTGTGAATTTTAAAAGAAGAATTCTGTTTTCTCTACTCAGCAAGAAGGCTATTTTCTATAAACTATTTCTATAACCATAGCAACCTCTATGGACCACAAGAGAGTTTCACTTATGTCATATGTTGCCTGTTAAAATAATTGGAAAAACAACTCCTCGCTTAAGCAGAAGCTGCACTGGGTCATCTGAGATTTTGTTCCTGAACCCTTAAAATGAATTCTGAGATCAAATGCTTACAAGCCAACAATATATTTCTTATTATGAAATCAAACAAGCAAAAAAAAAAAAAAAGGGCAAAAAAAAAAAAAGATAACCCTTTCTTTCCACTTTCCACTTTCAGAAATATCCTTGCAAAACCATTGGCTTCAAACATGCATGTGCTCTTGCAGTGTTACTGCCAGGTTACGGCATATTTGCATTACTAGTTTCGTCTACCCAATGGTCGTTTGCTGTATGAAAATGTTTGTTCAAATCACATCCTGACCAGTGATGGAACTGTTATCGAACAGTAGTGCTACCATGTATGAAAATTGATTCACAATAAGGGATGCTGAGGCAAGGACAGCCCACTTTTCTACTGACATCTATAGTTTACTTTTTGTGCAAAAAGACATTTCTCACCATGAAACAGGGTGAGCGGTGACAAGTGGTGTAAGGACAGCTTTCTAACTGCAAGGCCTGGTAGGACTGCAAGGACTTTTTTACATCGTGATTTGCAAGGATGGCTGCACATGCTGCTGGGAGCACAAAGTGGGTTGTGTGCTGGGAGCAACAACATGGATGACATGCTGGGATTGTGGAGAGGTCTACATAGACAACAAGGGTGATGTGTCTGTCAAAACACATAACTAGGGATGGTGTCCTGTTGTATGGCAGGATCTAGGTGGTGAGGTTCAACATAGCTTAAAGTGAAGCTCCCAGGGGCAGGTGTGGAAGTCCTGGTACTAGCTAAGACCTCCAGCTATCTCTGCAGATGCTGGGGAGGAGAATGAATCCCACAACCTGTGATTCACAGCTGGGATTCAAGCACGAGGGAGGTGTTTCAGGACTGCCCCTTGGCATTTCTGTGAGATGTAGATTCAGAGCATGAGCACATTTTTGAGCACAGACTTGTAGCTCTTCCTCTGCCTAGTCAGTCGTTAAAGAACTTGGCCTCCAAAAGCTGGAGATTAGCCTGTGGGAGACTGAGCAAGCAGATTCCAAGAATATCCGGATATTTGGCGAGGAGTCTGCCTTTAAGAGCTAAGCCATGTCCATGAAGCTAAAGGGAAAGAAGCCAGGGTTTAGACTACAGTGGCTGAGACTTGTAAGTCAGCAGAGTGAGGAGGAGAAGGAAGAAAATCCTGAGGTTTGATTGCCTGCTCCATAGTCCTTCCAGTAGTCTGTCATTGTGAAAAGTGAATGACTCCAGTGTTCTCTCACTGTCATGTCATTATACCATTGCACATCATTTTAATAGAGTTCAATACAATCAGGCAAGTACACTTAGCAAACTGGGCCCTGGAGAGACCCTAGCTGCACAAATGGATATTTTCTGAATCACTTAGGGGAGAGAGATTTCTAAGCACCCAGCACAGTAAAGACGCAATCCTGGTGTGCCTCCCCAGCAGTGGAATTGTAGGTGTGTGAGATGGGTTTTCCCTCACACCTTCAGCTGGTGAGACAAATCTGGTGACAAGCAG
>NW_010583010.1:111675-136683 GCF_000705375.1 Tinamus guttatus
TTTGCTAAAGTAAGTGGCACATGAGGTTTTTAAATATTTTGCTGATTGCCGTAGGCAAGAATCATTTTGGTCCACTGTTGCTGCCAGTGCTACTGGTCTACAGAAGACATGAATTTCTGAAACACTTCAGAAAAGAGTTCAATTTTCCTCAGCAGATACGTGCTCCAGAAAAAACCCAGCATTCAGTGGAATTAACTTTCCTTTTCCCCTGCATGCAGAATATGCAGGGCATCAGAAGGATCCACTCATATTAATGCACAAAACAACAACAACAACAAAATGCATATTAGGGCACTAGCAAGAAAAAAACCCAGCCTTTATACAGCATCTGTGGCTCATTCCCCAAGCTGCAGATATTTGACAAGGCATGTACTGAGCTAAGAGCATGAAGATCAAGATGATATTGAATTAAAAGTTTCTATCTTACTACAGTGTGTTCCAATAAAGAGAGGACATTGCAAAATAAGTATATTGAAAAATAAATATATTAGTAAGCATCCTTCTGAGGCACATGTTATGGTCTTGATACTAAATTTTGAATAGAGGAATATCATGTGGGATATAAGTTTAAAATAGTCCTAAAAATAGTATAAAAGTTCATTAGGTAATTTGTTTCATCACCCCTTTTACAACCCTATTCTCTAAAGATCCCCCACCTTTGATCCGACTATCCCATGAAAACCCAGCTGCCATTTTCCACAGTGTTTTATAGATAAGGCAGAATAAGAAAAGAACAGATTTGCCACTATAACTTCCTAAATTTCAAGATATTTTAACACAGGTAACTGCACGCTGCAACTCACTGAATCCTAAATAAATCTCTTTTCTGATCCTCTGAGGATTATTGAAAATCCAAATAAACCATCTGGCTATTTCACATTCATTTGCCTAGTAAGTATTTTGGATGCCCTCCCATTAATATATCATTCGAAAGAATATTTAGTGCAGGGGGAGATGAAGCATCATCACACAGGTCATGCCTAAATCAACAGAACAGCTTGTCTCTCTCATAGCCAATCTACATATAATTGATTTTCAGCATCCATATTCACTGAAGAAAACCATTTCTTTGAGAGGTTCGAGTGCCACATTTCACAGCTCTCTACACACAACTTTGGGTAAGGTCCACCTTCCACTGCTAAAGCATCAGTGAAACATTTTATATTGCATTATTTATGTTCTATTTACTGCAGCTGGACAAAAGAGGAATAAAACCAATTTAGAAAAATGATAACCAAATTTATTAAAACCTCCTTTGAAGCTCCTAATTTCAGATGACTTACTCTGACTACTAGGAACACAGCACAATGTTCAGTGTCAGTGAAAGGTGCAAAGCAGGCTCAGTTTACTCTTCCTCCATTGCCTTTCTTTGGTTTTGAGTACAAAGAAATTCAGTCATTCAAATATATTCAAAATAGAAATTGAACATAGGAGCAGGCTTTTAACACTGTCACCAGTCTATATATAGACTATATATAGTTTATATTTCCATAATTTCCTAATCGCTCAAACCGCTTTTGTCCAAACACCCACAAAAATGAAATATCTGAAGCAGAGTGGGCAGGAACTTGTTTTTATTTGGCTCTCCCAAGCTCACCCGCAGCTAAAGCCGTGCTCTTACTGCAGATGGAGGTCCTTGGAGAGGCCCAAGGCTGTACCTGGCGTTGGGGAGGGAGCTCCTGCGCTGCCGGCAGCATCGCCAGCCACGCGGAGGACCCACCAGGGCTCTTTTCTTCTCTTGCTGTTTGGCTAAATCCGGGCTTGAATCGGATCCAACTGCTAATGACATCAGTGGAAATCCCTCCTGTTCTCTCAGCAACAACGGGATTATGTGACAAGTGCTTTTCTTCCAGAGACCAAATGTTCTTGAACAATTTTGTTGTTGTTAATTTGTATTCACTTAGGCATAGAAGAACTGCGTGGATGAGTCTGAGGTGTAGCAACAGGAGGCAGGCACAAATGTCAGAATTCTTGAGCCATAGGAGGCGAAAGCTACAGAAATGTAATCTTAGCTGCAAATTAGCAAGACAGAAAGAAACTAAAAATGTTCATCTGTACTTACCCTGTTATCCAACATTACGATAAAGCACTGACAGTCAGTGCAGATTATTTTTATTTTAATTCTTGGGAGCTAATTATTATTTTACCTGAAGAATCCATGAGTCATTTGAAAGAAAGAAGCAAGCTTTATGCTGTAAAATACATTCCTATCAATGAATATATAATTTGTGCTTCAAGACTAAAAATACAAGTAAAACTCCAGAAACACCAAGAACACTAGCTTATGGCAAAGAATGAATTGCCAAGTGAAACACTACAGAAAATATTAGGGAGATACATTTCCTATAAATGATGCTCTAGAGGGAAAGGGAAATGGGAGAAAAAAAAGAACTGCTATGAAATGTAAGATGGGTCTTCTCATGGGTGCTGTTAATAGAATAGCAAGAGCAACACTGGAATATATTGCTCACTTTAATACATATTCCTCTTGCCCTTCCTTTATTCTTGCCTTCTTCCTTTATTCTTCTACATACATTCATCCATGAGAAACAGGTTCACATTACAACCTACCCACCAGACTAAATACATCAAATAAAAATAAAGTAAAATGACCTTCTGGAACAGGATGCAGTAACTTCATTCAGTCTTTAATTTATCCTTTGAATAGCATTTAGGTTGAACAAACAAGTAAAAACCTATTTTAAAAGTCCTTTCCCTCCTCTCAAAAAAAGTAGATATCAAAAGTATTTAGTTAAAACATATGTCCTGAGGCAACAGCCCTGTCAGCACGAAGCAAATTTAACCTTGGAAGCTAATGCCAAAGCATATCTCCATTTTGTTGCAGAGTGGATTTAAGAATCTAATAGATCCCACCTTCATAACCATTCTCATGTAGAATGATCTCCAATCCCTTAATTAGGGGCTGCTTGGTGGGTTTCCATGGGAGCCCGAAAGGGCTGTCTGCACAACATGCTGATTTGGAAGAAAACTTAATTTGGTGCAAACAAGTCCGAGTTCGAGTGTACCCTGTGATTAAAATGAGACGTGTGTTAGTGTACTGTGATATCTGGGCTAGGATGGCCAGAACCAGTTCCTGCCTTCCAGATATTATTCCTGGACTATGTTCTTGGGGCAGGAATTGAGCCTTTGTGTAGCTGCAGATCTGCCAAGCAGGTTGCTTCTCCAATACAATTTCTAGGGTCATTTAAATAAAAATTCTTAAGTGAAAGAAAAAGGCTGAATACAATTGGACTCCAGCTGAAATGGAGTTTTAGCATTGAACAAGTCAGGTTATAAAAATATAGGATTGGGTTTCAGATAATTTAAATATAGATTAAAATGTCTTTCTTTCTCTGCCTCTCTCTCTTTTCTCCCTCCCTCTGCACTGCCATCCCAAACACACACAAATGCTCTAGTTCTTGAGCCTGAAGGTTCACATTTCTCAAAATGTTGTCACTAAGTTTATGTCCTTTTTTTTTTCCTTTACAAAAATAAACAACACCAAACTCCCTGCCACCTTAATATGAAAATACTTTATTGTATTTCACAGTGTTCATTAAAAAAAGCCCAAGAGTTGGCAGCTTTACCAGAAAGGGACTCAATAAATGTATTTTAAATGATCCTTTCTCTATTTCAGCATGTTTACGTGTTTCCTTTTTCATGACTTCCTGCTTTTATGGTGCTCAGAAGTTTCTCTAAGCTCTGTAGCTGCCCTGGCCATGTCATGAGGACAGGCTGTACCGCACACTTTGTTGTTGCTTTCCCTTTCCGACATCAAGGAAGAAGTTGTTCATCTTTGATCCATCTCTTGGCTGCATGACTTTTAGTTCCATCTGTCCTATCTGTCATTTATAAAATAACTATTTATTTTTTTTTTGTTCCTGTCAAATAACCTCATTTTGGTATTTCTCTCCTTATGTTGAATGGGCAGGCTTATGACTTTCATATCTGCAAGATGTATTTGGTTGTTTAGATTGTAATCGAAAACCTAGCTTGAGATCGAAGGGTGAAATCTTACGTATGTTGTTGAGACCAATTTATCTGCATGATTCCCATTAATATGAATGGAAGGTAGGTGGCAAAATCCTGACCCAGCTCAGAAAAAAAATATATAACTCACTCTCTGCTCTTTAAAAATAATACATTGTATATAGTATTAATCGTATGGGCCAATTTACAGGGACTGAAATGCAGAGCTGTTTAATTTCAGAGGTTCCTTTTTGTGGGTTGAAAATTAAAAGCTCAGTTGCCTGAGGGTCAAATAAAAAAGCAACAATATATCACAAAATAAATGTAATTAGAGAGCTTTAACATTCCTTAGCAGAAGTAAGAACTTCAGTATTTGTACTAGTCAAGGTATTTGTCTGAATATTGACAAATTCTTCTTACTAGGGTGGCACATTGTTGCTGTGCACAGGTTTACCACAAATGAAAGTATCCAGGCTCTGCCCCCCACACAGCCTAAGGTGGCCGCTGAAGAAGCTTCAAAGAATAAAGAATAGCAATTCCCTTTCTCAAGAACTTCTGTACTGAGGACTGTATGCACAAAAAAATCCCTATAGCCTGGAGGTAAAACATGCCTTTTCACCCTGTTTTATTTCTTTTTCCTCAATATTGTTGTAAAACTTAGTTAGATTAATACAAAGGATACAGTTGGCTGAAGGACTAGTTGCTTTATATTGTCATTAATTACTGATTTGTCTGTCTACCATTTGTCCATTCCCCTACTTTTAACTTTTGCCTTTATTTGTACCTTCTTATTACTTTTTTCCATTAATTTACATAACTTTTTTTTCTCTCTGTTTGCATTCCACATATCACTTTGCTATTTCAGACCACAAAAGCTGTATTATCCTCTCTTAATCCAGTTGCTACATAGAGACACAGTACCAGTAAGAGTCTAGCGAGAGCCTACAGATCCAGTAGCTGGAATATGACAAATAAATTGAAAAATAAGTCACACTGGGTAGTGCAAGGAGGCTAAAACCTTCTAAATTGAATGAGAGAAACCAAAGAGAAGATCAAAATCATAAGTAATTATTGAGGATCAGCATAGATGAGGAACAAGCAAGTGCCATGGAGCAAGCGATGAGTTTTCAACCGTCATGATTAGCTACTGAAAATATTTCTGCATTTCCAAATATTTTGTAATGATGTGCTATTAAATAATGATAAAGACAATGCTACATGGCCTCTGCATTTAGATGAGCCAAATAGCTTTGGCCATTCTTGTGTGGCATATGGCTTCTGATGATCGGACTATCACCTTAACACCCCATACCGTATTTTCTATTTTAATTTTTTTGCACAGCTAAGCCAAACCACTGTGTCACTTATCACAAGCAATGACCGACATTTCAACTGCAGTGTATGGGATATCTGCAAAAAAAAAAAAAAAAAAAAAGCATTTTCACAGCTTCATGAGCAAGCTAAGGAGCGACTGAACAACTGGAGATGGGCACTAACAGAAGGCATGGGCAGCAGCCAGGACAGCCTCTCCAGGCGCTCCATATGTGGACTCTCTGTTGCCTACAGCAAATAAACTTTTGAAGCCAGCAGTGGTAGGAAAGCTGACAGAATGAATTAAAAAGTGGCAGCGGGGAGCCAAATACTGCTGTAGAGGAGGTAACAGGGAACTCCCTGAACTCTGGGTAGGACAAGAAATAAGAGCATTGCCAGGGACAGAGCAAAGCAGCAGAGGACAGGTGGTGCACGCGAAAACTAGGTCAGACAAGGTAGAAGTAGAGGAGAGCTCTCTTTCCTGCTACGGCCCTTTCCAGGAAACCACAAAGGGCTCCCCTTGCAGGATGCTGGAAAAACAAATTCCTGCATGGAACGAGCTCTGGATCACAGGACAGCCATAACCATTTGGGAATGACTTACTGGAAACATTCAGGAGCTGCCAAAGAACTGCCAGAAAATATATCAGAAGAGAAACCTCTAGGGAGGGAATGACAAGCCGAAAAGGCTCTCCAACTGGACAAAATGCAAGCATCTTAAATTTGCCTAGAAACTCCTGAACCTCTGTAGTTAGATGACATATATCATTTTTCAGTACAAGAATATAGATATTTCAAGCATGACATTAGATTTGTATATGTACTAAAAGTACATATGGGTGCTAAGGGGTGCTTAGGTGCTAGCACATGATAATCATGAATCATTATCCAAAACTGTATAGGTCCAGTAAAATTGTTCTGCACCAGAAACAGCTTCCTGCATATTGTTTTTCTATACATCATTCTTAACACCCCTATTTTCTCATGTATCATTATTTACCCTGTGAAGTGCAAATTTTCTTCTGTTCTGAAAGTCTTGTCACACTTATACAGGCACTGTAAGATAAAGTGATAGCTTTCCACACTGTGCTATTATAAGATCTTGAACATCAGCCCAAATTACCTGTCATCAGCTGTTCAAGTCTTCTTTCCATTACTGACAAAACAAATGAACAGCTGCTTGTTCCCCAAAACTGTGCACTAGGAAAAAAAAAAAAAAAAAGGCTCAAGAATAAAAAAGGCTGTAAACAGAAACCAATATATAAATATATATAAAGGCACTAGACATAATATCAAGTGGGTTAAGGCTGCCTGCATACACAGCTAAGTAGATAGAAGAGAGTCCCCTGTATGATGCTATGTTATAAAAAACTCTCATTTATAAAAGTGTTTCAGCAGCAGCTGCTGTATAAAGATGTAAAGCAACAACTTAATTCTTTGTAGTTGTAAAACAGTGGTATTTTTTTTCCTAAATACTGGGAAAAAGATAAAAGTACACAGGTGTCATGAAAATCACATAATCATTAAACACTGACATGAGTTTCTATTTATTATGGCTATTTATGCCTTTTTCAAAGTTCACTAATTTTTGAAAAAAGGCATAACATAATTTTATAACATTTTGTGTGTGTGTTTGCATTTCTAATGTCATTAAGGAAAAGGAAAATTTGTGTCTCATTCAATTTCTGGCTAAAGAAATTCTTTGGTTAAAAATATTTAAATATCTTTCCCCTCTCTTTCAAAGCATTTTTAGTGAAAGAAGAAGAGAGAAATCTACAAACAGAGAAAAAAAACAAAATTGGCAGGAAAACAAAAATAAAGAGAAATAAATAGAAGCAAATTACGATAAATATTTCCCTTTTTTTCAAAATTGAAATTAAAACAGAGATAAAACTTGATAACATTTTTCGATCCAAAACCAAATTAAAATGATATTTACCAAAACGGATGGCAGTAGAAGAGAAAATTCTGTATAATTATTTTTCCTTTTCCCTCTTTATCAGCTTCACCATTTTTCATCTTCTTTTTTTTTCTTAGTAAATAATTTCTCTAAGGCTTCCTTGGAACTTGCAGCAGCTCTGATAAATGTGCAATGCTTCTTTTCTACTTTATGAAAACTAGTTCTGAAATTCATAGGTTTCAAAGCCAAAGTGAATAACTGTAAGTATTCAGTTTGTTGCTTGGTGTGTCCCAGGCCACAGACTCTCACCAGAAATGTAACCAAGCTCATCTCTTTGGTTTGCATGGTAGCATCGCATTTAGATATTCACACAAGGCAAAGAGAAGCTTCTGTACCCTGAGATAAGCTTTTACAGTCACTAACTGTAACAGTCACAAAGCTACCTCCTTTGTAAATAATGTGCATTTTAATTTCTCCAATTGGTTTAAGCTCCTGGATAGTATGGGTTTTTTGTTTGGTTGTTTGTTTTTCTATTCCTTCTTGGTAGTTTAAAGCCTCCTACTATAAAATATTTCTTCTCCAGTTGTAGTCATAGGTTTCAAAGTCTTGACCTCTGGACAAAGACAATTGATTGTATTTCTTTAGTCCCTCACAAGAAAGCATCTTGTGAGGAAATCCAAAATGTTTCTACGGATATTTTCCAAACTATTTTCAAGTTATTGGTATTCTTCCTGTACCGTGTTACATTGATATTGTCTCATTACAGCCAGGCAACTTTCCCCATGGATGGTGGAGAGAAATTCAGGATGTTACAGTGATGTTTCATCTCTCCCTCAGAAGGACATTTCAGTTAGGTCAGGTAAAGCTCCCCAAAGGTGCCTATTTTCTCTGTTGATTGAAAAAGGAAAATAGTTTTGACTCAAGCATCTTAATTTTTGGATGCCTTTGGTGAGGCAGATGAATCCCATTCACTGTGGGCATTAGGGGACAATCCAGCTGTCAAAATGTAGATGCTCCATGCAATTTGAGATGCCTCAGGCATCACACCTGGCCCTTAGCTAACGCTCCAGACAGCCACCGACCTCCTACTGATCGTGAGCCTCATCTGCCAGCCCTATGCAACGTCTCTGAAGCTGTAAAACATCTGGGTATGTTCCATCAGCACTATTACTTTATGAAATTTATTTACTATTTCATCAAGACACAGGATGATATGAAAAAAGCTTATTTCTGTAAAGTCATATTGTCTGACATCAATCATTCTACCATCCTTTAAGTCTTAGTTCAGTACAACCGAGATACATTTCCCAAGTAAGGACTGGGTTAACTAGCAAATTGTTTACAAGAACAGTGCTCTTACCAGTTGTTATTGCTGGGGTAGGACTTATTTTTTCAGACTTCAGGGACTTCCTCAATAGAGAACTCCACAGACAAGTAATATTCTTGTTGGAAAATTATCTAGTTCTGTAGATTCAGAAATATTTAGTGTTGCTCTTTAGTACATTTCCTCAGAAGTGAGAAAAATAAAATTTTTTATTCCTTTAGAAAACAGACATATTTATTTAATTCTGCCTAGGACTGAAAATTTTGCCATCCATAGTTCTCTACTTCTGTAAGCATTTTGTTCCTGTTTAAAGAGCTTCCTGTTATCTTTGCCCGATTAGCTGCAGATTTTCCACTGATCCCTTTAGTTTTCTTTATCAGTTTTCTACATTATCTAATACTGATTTTATTCATTGCTATCAGGCACCATATTTTTCCATTATTTTTTATCACAAACTTCACCTCCCTCTTAGCCAGGATTGCTTTTTAACTAAAGAAAATACCTTTTGTCAGTGAAAATCTATTTCTTCAAGTATCTAGCACAAATTTTAAAAACTACCCTCACGTTTTTTTTCCTAAATATTTTTTTCTGCTCACTTTTGGTCCAACTAGTTTTTACTTTGAAGAAGGGACTTTTGAAAGCCCATCTTATAATGAAGGAATGAGGAATTAGAAACTAAGGTCTGTATATAACTTTTGATGAATTTGTTTTGTTGTAAATAGTCCCTTAATCTCATAATAAGCCACGAATCTTCAACTTTTAGAGAATGCAAAGCAGTATTTTTTAATTCTAAATTTGCAGTGACATGAAAAACTTTTGTTCCTGATTTGGCCTTTTTAGGGCTACCTTAACAAGTAAAAAAAATTAAGGATATTCTAAGATTCTGCGGTTATGAAGAATATGTCTCATCTGTCCCAGATGCCTACATGTTCTTAGATATCTAGGAGGATAAGTAGAACCCTAGACATATTAATTCTAGAAGTCTAACCAAACGATTTATATTAGATGATCAGTTTCAGATGACTAAAGTTACATATGATGAATCCATCTTGTGTAAGGATCTCTCCAAATTAATTTCCTTTCAAAAACCCTGAATAATCTCACATCCATTTCTTTACTAGATACCAGTATACGGTTGTGAGGAATGTGTCGGTGATCAATAGGTGCTTAAGAGATTGACACAAATTAATCAGTAAACTAAGAGCAGATTACAGTGCAGGTGGCAGTGATATGAACTTAGACATCAAGTGTGTACATTGAAGGCTAAATTAAAATTCTTCTGAACTAGAATCTGGATTCCTCCAGACGCCAGATGACACAAATCATGATAAAGTCTTAAGTAAAAGACAATTTAAAAGACATTTAAAGCAGACTCATGAGAATGTCTATATTTATTGAAAACGTAGCCCTGGAAAATCATATGGTTATTGGATTGGAAAATCATGTGGAAATGAAGGAAATGTAAAGATTTCTGTAAAATTTTTTGACACTTCAAGTTAGAAATGGATTTTCAGAATTTAAAACAGAATTTAAAAGAGAGCAATATGTTAGAATATTCACTTTCTGATTAATTAAGTGTTCCCCTGTGTGAGTCTATTCCCATGGCATTATTACAATCTTTCTCATGAAATGCAGCCCAATCATGCTCATTAAATGATTAAACAAAGGGCATTCTCCATGTCCTCAGTCTGAGAATTGCTCAGTCATCTCCAGGGCCAGATAAGTAAAGGGGCTAGAGTAGCCCTGCCATGGAAACAATTCCTATTGAAAATCTATCCATAAATGTCACTGAGCAGGAATCTTTTCAAAATAACGCCACGATTGTACACGGTAAGCCCTATATTTGACTGTTTTTGGAAAAAGAGGACCCATGCTGATAATCAATACATCCCATTGTGATAGAGCAGACATATAAATGAGGGCTTTTGGTTGAGATTGGATTAAAGCAGGCTTCGGTAGTGAGTGGGCTGTGTGGCAAATGCTGCTGCTTTTCTAATTGAGCTACTGGCTTTTGAAAGAGTCAAAGATCTCCCTGGTGGACATAACATGGGGTGTACTAGAAGGATAAGGTTAAAAGAAAGGAGGCTAGAGGAGTTCAAGGCTTTGTTTATTACCTTTGAAATTTTCTGAATAAAGGGAGTTTTAGCTTTTCAGTGAAGAGAAAGCAGCAGTCTCACTCTTGACTGTACTGATTTGTAAGAGTGTCTCTCCCCTTAATCTTATTCTTTTCTCTTTAATCTGTATGCTTTATAAACCTTATCTTTTCTCTGACCCTACCTTTTGAGTTAATCCCTAGTGTCCTATGCCTGTCTAGGTCTTTTCAGTCTTAAAAAGATGCTCATCCTTTCCAGTGACACCACAGGGATCAGGAATGTGCAGTGTCCATCCAAAGGTCTTTCAGATGCCACTTCAAAAAGCCCGTGTTCTGTATCCACAGAAACAAAATGGTTAGCACAGAAATTTGTTGAGAATCTACTGTGCTTCCTATGTGTGTACTGTATGTGTGTGTGTATGTGCATGAAAGGAGAGAGGGAGAGAGAGAAAGACAAAAGAAGTAATAAAAGAAAGAGAGAGAAGGAGGAAAAGAAGAAAGAACTTTGTATTAGCGAAAGGAGAATTCAATTCAAACTAAGTTTCATTTATAGGAATATTCTTTTCAAAGCAAATGAGATACAAAATTCGACAGAGCACAGGGATGAGAAGCACTGCTTCCATTTAGGCATCTCTTAAATAATCAGAACATGTAGCTGCAGCCTCATTTTGAAAATAAGTATTGGAAGTAGATAAAAATTGCATGAAAATCATAATAGCCTAAAACAAAAAATGATGGACAGGAGGTAAAGAAATTCTGGACAAAAGTGAATCATGGGCTTTTAGTTCAAGTCTTAATTTGTGATAACATTATGTACAGCAAATACAAGGAGAACAGATTTAGTAATTCATATTCCTAAACCAGACCTCTTCATGAGCAAAATAATGAAGGGGAGAGCCTTCTTTTCTCATTTCTCCTCCCTCTCCTTTTTTTTTTTTTTTTTTTTTAAAAAATGTTTTAGAAAGAAACATTGGGGAACAAAATGCAGAATGGTTTCCCAGGACTGCAGACTGGAATTGTCTTTTGGGCCAAGATCTTCTCAAGACATTCTTTCAAAGAACTGCACCATGTTCATTGTTTCTCTAAAAAGTGCGGCTATTAAAGGATGAGCTGTTCCTACCTATAGACAGATTTGGTGAAGTAGATTCACATAGGAAACAGATCTGGGATCCAGGCCCTTAACATATGAAACAGGCTGAAGGGTACACCCTTCCCCATCCTGCACCAAAGGATAAGTTTGCCAAAATACAACACATTTTTCATAACCAGTGAATTATGTTTCAAACCATATGTTTCATTTTAATTGTCTTTTTCATTTGAGTATTTCTAATAATGCATTTCCAAATGACGACATGACTTCTCTCGTGTCTGTTATGGAATTAAGCAAACTGATGACACACTACTCAAAACTCTGCAACTTTGACCATGGCAAATTAGAGTTGAAATTCTTACCTCTGATTCTCACAGTCTATTAACTGAATTAAAATTTCACGGTTCATGTAAATATGATAAACAGACTTTCAAAGCAGGTCAGGATTTGGATTCTAAGAAATTTTGAAACTCAGGCTCATGTCCATAAAGGAATTCCAGTGAGAATTCAATATTGTTTAAAGCCTTAGACACTTTTTTTCTTGAAAAAGTTTTGTGACTATATCAGAATCATATCCTCCATAAAATAAATAAATAAACAAAAAGACTAAACTCGTAGGCACAGGATGAAAGTTTGAATGATAAATAGTAAAGTCTCAAAAAATAGAAACAGTTAAGAAGAATTTCAGTACTTTATATTTTCAAATCTGTTGAGTTTTCAGTTAATCTTATTTTTGTTTCCATTTTAAGCATTATGATTTTTAAATGGTTATGCTTATCTCTGGATTGCCACTGTACCTTATTTCCTCCAAGAATAAAGAAAGATAAATAGAACAGGGTGATTCACCCTGTGCTTATGTTGGTAGAATGAATCACCAGCTGGAGGCTCTTTCCTCTCTCTCGCAATTGGAAGGCTAGAAGCTGCCTGATACATAGATGACCACCAAGAGATGAAGGTCCTGGAGCAAAGACTAGAACAATCATCTCATCTAACGTTGAAGTCTGCCCTTTTTTGAGCAGGAGGTTGGATCAGATGACTTCCTAACATCACTTCCAGTCTAAATTATCCTGTGATTTCATGAACCCCAAAATGCTTTCAAAACTAGAAATAAGATGTACAGTTGTTGCTTCCTACTTTAATCTTACAGGATTTTCAATGCCATGGAGATAATTATAAAAGAATCACAGAGACTTTTCTTGTGCAACTTTGAACAATAACTGCAGTTGTGTCTTGTTCGGGCCAGTGTGATATTACATCCCCATTGGCTGTGTGATTTCTGGCTTGTGTCTTTGCATTGGATGGCGGATCTTTCTTCATATATCATCAAGTGATCATCAGTTTTAGTATGCAGCTTGAAAAACTGAATGAATAACTAGCCTTCCAGCTAGCATATTTGTCTTATTATAGTAGATGATATATAGCACAATATAGAAGACAGAGATTCAGAAAAATAAATTTAGTAGGAAAAAAGAACTTAGCTGATTGCAATCCGATTCATTTCATAGCACTTAATTTTTTGTTCCTATCTTGATATCTTGTTCTGATCTGTTTTTCCTCCTTCTCTTTCCGTTTATATACTGCAGTCTTGAAGACAGGCTTGAGAACAATGACACAAGTGCAACTCATCAGAGTGAATATAGTGAAAAAAAAAAGGATGAAAGGATGTTTTCCCCAGTCTTTTGAACCTTTTAACTTTCTTTTCTTATGTAGACAAAAAATATTCCTCTTCCTAGCTTTGTATGATCTGTGGAACATACTAGCAGCAAAGGGTATGCCTGTAAAGCCTTACAGGCAATATTTTGGGAACAGAACCATTGGGGTAAATGGGCACAGCAGTTTACAGTATTAATCAGTTTTCAGGATGGGTGAAGGCAAAGAGGGCATTTGTAAATATGCTGGCAGAACATAACCTTCCACAAAGACACTCCTCCATGAAGCACAGCACAGATCCAGAACACGTCAAGGAGATGAGCTGTGGAGCAGATAATGCCATCTGCACTGATCATGATGTTCTTGGACTGAAGTATCAAAAAGACATAAATGAATTTCACATTTGTGTTCACAGAGCACAGCCATGACTGATAATAAGTTAGTGATATCAGTAGTATTTTTTAGAATATATTGATTGGGAAATAAACAATTTTGGATCCAAATATTTGATGTACATAATCAAAAATGAACTGTAGTCTGCAACATTACTCACCATATAGTCGTTCATTTATGCCCTGTAACATTAATTGCAAAATGAAATAATTTCTTACTGATGAGTTCTGTAAATTCTTCCATTTAAAAGTTTTTTCATATTCACAATTTGCAGGTTAAGATTTTTCAGGAAATAACGTGTTGTGAGAAGCCATTTTTAATCTCATCAAGACTATTATCTACCACTACTTAGCAAATCCCTCCTAGATATTAACATTGGAGAGAGAATCTGCCTCCATGTTTTCAGAAACAAAGCCACTGTAACTTAAAACGTGTCTGTGGGACATCTCCTGGCTAAGAGCATGACACACTGCTGGATATGATTGTATGCTAGGAAAATGTAACAAACTATGCCTGACAGGACCTCCAAGCCATGGCTATTCAAAGCAGATGGTTTGCTTTGAATTTCTATGGTGATGTAATCTGAAGCATTCAAACAGTCATTTACTCCACAAAACGATAGCTGATGGTTATTCAGAAGATACTGAGCACTGCCAATGTTTTCATTTCAAAATACATTGTCCATTTTTTTGACCTCAGTAAAGATATTAAGTCAAAATTAATTCAGACCATGTTACTCATACATAGTCATAGTAGCCTCCTACTCAAATTACTAGGAATCCTTCTTACAGATTCGATTGACCTGAAAGAGAAAGGATTAGCCCTGTAGTCCAGGCAATTATCATTCTGAACAATTACCAGAATAAATTCAACTAGTCATTGCTTCAGAATGAAATTAATCAAGTGTCACTGATAATCTCAAAATTTGAGCTCATTCCAGTTTTTCATACATTCAGCAGTATTATAAAATAAGTTATTTGCTTTGATTCTATGGGAGATCAATCAAGTTGTATGTAAATTAATGTTATCCGCTGACTTCTATGTCTCTGATCCAATTTCTGATTAAAGAGAAGAACTGGAAAAGAAGAATGAAGCCAAAGAAAGTTATGAAATAAGAATAAGACAAAAGACCAAATAATTCAATAAGCAATACAAAATTTTTGAAAGTGAAAATGCACATACACAAACCTGTTCAACATCACTAGACAAACACTAGTCTAAGTATACTTAGGCCTATATACTGCTGGGTTTAGTCTTTTACAGTTTTTTTTTTTATTCTGTTGATAATGTGCTTCTCCAAGCCATGTTTCTCATTTTACTATCCTTATACTTCTGAGAAACTGTACAAATAGGTGAACATTTCCAGGAAAGAAGCAATTGATAAATACTGATAGTTTCTGAATAAATTTCTTTACTTAAGTCTGAAAGGTACATTTGGGATAGGCGTTCATACAAACTAAAACTGAAATGAATGGTAACAAACAAGTAAGCAAAAGGGGAGCTAATACAGCTAATTTCAAAAGCAAGTGATTTCAGCAAAATGTTTCCATGTATTTTTTCCAGTTCTATTAGAGCCTAAAATTTTGGTCTAATATTTACACCATAATGATCCACAAAAATTCTTCAGTGCTTTACAGAATAGCAAGCTGAAAAGAGATCTTAGTAAAAGGGATGACCGTGTCAGGAGACTTCTAGTCTGACTTGCCATATGAGGAAGTCAACATCAAGAAGTCTAAATCTTTTATTCAAATAGTATATAAAAGCTTACCAAATCCAGATGTGAGGATTACAAAAGAAATTTCAGTTTGATTTTTTTCTTTTTATTATAAAAACATCTTTTTTGCCAAATTTACTGAAAATTAATTATCTGCTTTAATAATGTTTATATTGAAATGCTTAGAGCCTTAAAAATTAAGAAAGAAAGGCTATTGTTTATTGGAAATATTTAGCAAATTTTCCAGTTAACTCAGTCATGAAATAAACAAGGTTAATTGTAATTTTAATTTAATTTAATTATATATAAAATAAATAAAATATTAATATATTAATTTATTATTAATTATATTTAATATATCAAATTTAATTTATTTGAATCATTTTTTTTCTTTAAAGATTACCTATAATGAAATTCCTGGCAGCATTTGTCAAAACTAAAAGAAGAGCGCCTGTGTGATGAAGAAGACTCTGGTGTTAGCTGTTGGATTTTTCCCTCCGCCCATTCCCATGCCATTGAGAGGGAATATAGAAGACAGCCAGTCTGTTGATTTTTACTACTTTTTCTAACTAGTAAGCACTTTAACAGCTTGATGAAACAAACAGTATTGGATATCATTGCATGCACACTCATTCCATTCCTAGGGAAAAGCTACTAAACTAGGTCTGCGTGGCTCTGCAAGCCACAGTTACTAAAGATGGAATGTGCTATCTCCTAGATGTATTCATCTCTCATCCTGATTCCAGGGACAGTTCAGATGATGAGGTCAATACAGATGACTAGCAATTTGTTAGCTGACACCAGCTAAGAGGAATCCAGCTCAGCACTGCAGGATTCTACACTGTGGTGGAGACACCACATTTTGGTATGAGTCCAAAATGAAGTTCTGTTTTTGTAAGCTCAAGGTAAAGGTGTTATTAGCAAGCAAAGGATCCCATCCTGTTTGGTTACCTGGACGCTGTGAAACAAGGCTGCCTGAAGTAAATTAACAGTGTTCATAGTTCATTAGTACACAGCAGTGATACAATAGAATTGCAAATAGATTTCACAGAAATGCAGAAGTCCAAAAATGCAACAGCATCTTAAAAATCAGGAATGGGAGGAAATGATTTTTGGCTTAAAAAGATTAGTAATTTGCCCTGACAATTCTGATTACAGTCTGTCATTAGCAGGGCCTGATTAACCACAGTGCCCTAAAGTGGAATCACTGATGTCAGAATCAGACATGTATACGATGAGGTCAAAAAACACTTTTGTGATCATCTAGAACCATTTCCCACAGACGTCAGATTCTACCTTATTCCTGGATGAATTCTTGATTCAGATTAAAAGCTACATCTAAAAGTTTTATTTCTATGAGAGGATTTTAAAAAACAAAACCCAATCCTGACTTTAGATTTACCACAGAGGAATAATCCATTCCTAAATTGCTTTAAGGATAAATAATTCTTGCTTTAAAACATGTGCCCTCATTTCCAGTCTAAGTTTGTCTAACTTCGGGTTGTAAATGAAGGTTTATGTTACACTTTTGTTGGGCAGATAGAAGAACGTGTTATCAGAGCTGTGCTCTCCAAGTAGATGTTGATAGGATGCTATCAACACACTCCCTAATCTTCTCTTTCATAAACTAAATGCATGGAACTAATTTAGGAATTCAATATAACATGTTTTCCAGTTCATTAATCATTCTCATTGCTCTTCTTTAAATCCTCTTTCATTTTACAACATTTTTCAATAGATATCAAAACTGATCCCAATACCAAGGGGTCACTACAGAACCCAACAATACTGTAATTTAATCTCTCTATAACTTCTCATATCCTCTCGTGAATTCATGCAGTGGTCTCATTAACCTTTTTGCCACAGTATTATCTTTAGCAGCTCATTTTCATCAGATTAACCCTGTGACCTATAAGTCCTTTTCATGCTTACTGCTCCCAAGAACATATTTCCCATCTAGTATGTATAGATGGCATTTTTTTTCTATGAGTTTGCATGTGACAATATTGAAAAATAATTTGCATGTGCCACATTTGTAAGCAATCAAGATGTCTGCATTTTAGCAGACTATTTTCTCCTTTACTTATTTCTTCCCCATCTTTTTCTTAATCACAAGCTTTATCAGTAAAATTCTGTATTTGCCAAATTGTGGTAATGTATGCATAGCAAAGAATGGACCCTATTGGGATTTCCTTGAAACTGTGGCTGCTTGCTAATCATTTCCATTTACAGCCATGTTCTGAAACCTAGGAATTATCTTGCTTTTTAATCCAATGAGTGATTTTGCACCATTCCCCCTACATAGTGAAAGTTCTGCAGGAAGTCAAATAACTTATAGATGTCTAGATATACTAAATAAACAAATTTCTCAACCAAATTAGTAAGCACACACAAAAAATAGATTAACAAATCCTATTAGCATAGACCTAAGTTGATTGCCATTAATTAAAGTAACTTCTTTTAACTTTTTTAAATTGAATTATATCACAGATTTCATTGCTGTTCCTGAGATCAACATCAGGCTAAAAAGCCCATAACTGCCAGGGTTGTCCCTGTGCCTTTTCCAAATATTGATGCGCTTATTTCTTTCCAAACCTCTTCTTTTTTCTTTTTCAGGCTATGGTTTCAAAGACTACTGGAAAATCAGTAAAACTGGCATAGAGATGGATCCAGCCATCTCTTTAAAACTCTGCATGGGAATGGTTAAATCCACCTGAATAAAAAGCAAGAAACTATTTTTTTTTTAATATACATCACTTCTCCTGTCAAAAAACCCACAAATGTTGGCACAGAAAAATATGATAAGATCTTAATATGATATGATACAAATGAGACACTTGACTTTTTCCCAGATAGACACCAGAAGTATTTATTTAACACATCATTCACCAACAGTCTAGATTCAGTCTGGATTATATGTGGAGGGAGAAAAAGAAGCATATCTTTTTCTTATCTGTGTGGGGATCTAGCAATAAGAACTCTTTTGCCCACTCTGCCTAAAAAGATGAGAAAAGTTTATGACCTTCTGTCCACATTGCTGTATATTTTCCATTAATGTCAACAAGGATTAGAGAAACATATGTGAGGGTGACTATGTCAGTAAGTAAAGAAATTGTCATCTGACTACTGTGCATACATTTCAGAACATAGGTGATTCAGCTTGCATTAGTTATCCAACCTGCAACCCAGGATACTCACACTTATTTTACTGAACAAAATAGAAAATTACCTGCTGTCATGAATCCTCCTCCATTAGGGCTGGAGCTAGGCTTATCTATTCTTGCTTTCTGCTTCTGAGTCACTATCAGATTCGGTTACTGTGGAAGAATTTTAATGATTGTTTATTTGCTCTTGAGTTACAGACACCATGGGCATTGTTACTTTTACTTTCTCCAAGTTTCTAATTGCTAAAAGATTTGGAGGGTTTGTATGCTGACTGAATAGCTATGCTCAGCCATCTACTCCTAATGTGTGTTCACTCTAGGCTTCCTAGAAGGATGTAAGCCACCAGATCTGTCTTTATCTTAATACTCCGTAGTACTGCACAGTGTGGAATAAGAAACACCACGTTGCCTGACACAACTGGGAGTCTATGTATTCATTCCACTTAAACTGGAGTTGCACCTAAAAAACTCTTTCAGTTGCCTAGTCTACAGAAGTGGTATAAAATCATTTCTCTTTTGGCTACAGACACTTACTTCTCAGTTCAAGCTGCAGAGACTTCAAGTTTTAAGTTCCAAAGCTCTCCTGAGCTAAATCTTAAATGGCAGCTAAAATGGCAGCTGCCACCCTGTTCCCATGCCAGCAGTGCACGGCAGTGATGCTCATGCTCATGCTCACTGCAACATGATTTGGTCACTTTGAGCTTCAACTACCTCTACGGTCCCCTCCATAGTGGTGGGGACTGTAGGTGTCTTCCCGCCTCTGCCTCTGAGCATGGAAATTGGCAATCATCTCCTCACCAAGGGAAATATTCCTTAGTGGGCAGAGCATTTGTACACTTCTATGGTGTTTGGGGGAAAAATATTTGAGAAATAGGGGATTAAGGCATGTACACCTTGGTATGAAACATGCAGTTTGCTCCAGGACTTTTCCATATATCCATGGTTTCCCTAGCTTGCTAGTTGTTTAACTGAGAAGACTTTCCACCTAATCAAACTGGAGCAAAATGGCATTTGTGCTTGAAAGAAGTCCCTACTGCTATGAGAGGGACCAGTGAATTCATTCCACTTCTGAAAATGTAATGTATTCAGAAAACATAAGGAACCACTCCCTGACATGCCCCAGTTGGATCTGTAATAAAAAAACATAGGGTGCAGAGTAAATAACGTTTAATTTTTTAGTTATGTCCCCACAGTTGTACCAAAACCTATATTGCAATCTATCCTACCATGTGTTCTTCAGTCTTCCAAAACCAAAGTTGTTTTCAAATAATGGCATATGTACCCGCTTGGACGCAGTCCTGTGCTCTAGGTGTCCCTGCTTGAGCAAGGAGGTTGGACTAGGTGATCTCTAGAGGTCCCTTCCAACCTTAAGCATTCCCTGATTCTATGATATGTAAACTCACTATTATGTCAATTTATAATCTGTAGGGGAGACTTTTTTCCTGTGTGTTGATGAGGTAAGAATTTCCAGTTCAAATCCAACCAGAAAAGTAAATACAACCTTGAAAGCTGACACAAAGTAATTTTTTTAGTAAATTGAAATAAAGTGAAAAGTGAAGAAATTCAGGAAAAAAAAAACACTAAAAATATTATTTTTTCTATCAGAAATTGTTGCGGAGCACTTAACACTAAGCTACAAAAAAAATTCAATAAGTGTTTTTCTGGCTCCTATTTCTGATGCTTGGGCCAAACCTTTTTTCTATTTCATCTGTGTTATAAAAACATTACATATCTCATTTCTAGCATGTGGAGTAAAGGACTACATACTTATGGTCATTTTATATCAACAATCTTAAAGATATTTATGTGATATAATAAATAATATAGAAGACGCATATAAATGATGACTAATTCATGGTTGCTTGATATAGGAGTATCTGCTGTGAATGAAAGATACACTACAGGATATTTTGATTCCCTTTAAATCATATGAACTAAAAGCAGAATATACTGCACACTTTTTGCTTTTTTTTTTTTTTTTATTCATCTGTTCAGTCACTTCTATTTCATTGACTTCTTGATAGGAACAGAATAAATAGAATACATGGGATTTGGATTTGTCAGGAATCAGGAAAAAAAATAAATAAAAAGAAATGGGCCATCAAACTGAAAGGAAACCTGTGCCTAATATCCCTCCCTATCTAGAAATTAGTTCAGCCCATTGCTACTGGCATGTCGGAGGCAAAGTGGCCTCTTCTAAAGTGTTGATAAGGAACTACACAGCACTGAGCAGATAACAGCCTTGTTAGTATACCATATCATGTTCAAAATAAACCCCAAATATTTAAATTCCTAAACCTCCACAATAAGGCTGCACAAGTTGCTTGTGAGATCCATCAGTTGTTCAGATGAGATAAGCAGAAACATATAAATAGGTATTGTGCAAATTGAGAGTGGGGAGAGACAGGGAATGAGCGAAATACAAAAAGACTTTTCAGCACTATCAAGAAACTCACCCTAACCCTCTTCTCTTCATTACAGTGGCAACAGGGGAGCAGATGACAAAGTGCTAATGGAATAAGGAGACATATCGCAAAGCTCAGGAAGCTGGGGCAGGAATCTGCATTACAGTCAGGTTATTGTGACAGTTCATACGAAACACCAAGCGACGTGCCAGACTTTATCAAGTGAAGGGTAATCATTCAAATTGGCATAGAAGGAAAGCCTCCTCTATCTTTATTTTGTCAGGGGCCTCTCGCACATTCCCCCGCCCTCCAACACACACAGACACACACGGTCATGTTAGCCTCTATTGTAGCCCAGCTGAGCACATTGAGGATGTTCAGCTTCAGTCAGCTGCAGAAAAGGAAAGGAAAGGAGGACGTAGATGGTGCAAATAAAATTACCTCATGATGTCACATGGGAAAGAAGACCTGAAGGAAACATTTATAGGTTTATCACTACTGTAAAATATGGTTGGTATCGTCTGGCATCCACCGAAAGCAAACACGTGATTCAGAGCTCGGTGTGTACCGTGCCTTTAGGGAGGTAATGTATGGAAGATGGATGTTCTTTGTGGAGGTAACGATGTAATGGATGCTGGGAATATGTAAACATAAAGAAATGACAAAAACTGAAGTGTCTTGAAGTATTGGCAATACAAAAAAGATTTAGCCAGGTAAAGCAGACCTGAGCTTTAGAACATTGTCTTTTGGAAGCTATCTTAAAACTGGCTAAAATAAAACCTTTTTCTCAACTACGGAGATAAAGAAAGGAAACGGGTTATAGTCAAGTTCTGGCTGTTGCAAGGTGCAGGTTATTTTGACCAATGTACATTCATTTGCCCGTGAATAATTCCTGAATTACTTTGAAATTCTCTGAAAAAAGGCGGGGGGGGGGAAGGAAAAACAGGTATGTCAAACACTGCACTGTATGTAAAATTAAGCATCCTCAGAGCACTAGAATGAAAACTGGGAACATCTTTTATGAAAGATGGGGCTAAAGCAATTTCATGTCCAATATTATGCTGTAACTAGAGTAAAACCTTCCCATTTGCTTATAGTGTGAATGTGCTTGTGAATGCATTCAACAATATCTTTCCAAGCACCGAGTCCTCACCAAACTGCAGCCTCAGCATCTGCTTCCATTGGCATCCTCATCACGTGTGCACAGCAATTGGGAAGGAAGGAGAAGCCCTGGCAATGCCTTTCCCTCTGCATTGACTATACGAGGACACAGACAGAGCATGCTAAGTTTAGGCAGCAACATTTTGCATTGCTGCAGCTGATGAATCTCAAATATCTTTCTGTCCTAAATTAGCCTTCCCAGTACTTATTCACAGTTAAAAGCCAGTGAGAATATGAACAATGTCTTTTTCCTTCTCCCTTACTCTATCAGTATACAAAGTGGGAATTATCAGGGATTTCATGTGTTCTCAAGAACGAAAGGGTTCACTGGTACATAAATTGCTAAATAGCAGAACGTACGATTTTTTCCTTTCAGTCCTCACTTGATATGGTTACTGTGATTAGATGTCTAACACAATCAACTTCAGCGACAAAAGGGTAAGAACTCAGTATGGAAAAGGAAAAGTACAGGTTTAATTCTACTTTGAGAAACTGGATGTTTTTAAACTGGCTGGTCCTGATGAAATCCACCTGAGAGTATGGAGAGAACTAGCTGAAGCAAACTCAGAGCCCTTAACAATTATTTTTGAGAACTGAGCGAGGACACGTAAGACTTTAGAAAACTGAAAGAGGCAACCATAGTCTTTATCTTTTAAAAGTGCAAAAAAGTGTAGATTAGCCATCCTAATTTCAATTACCAGAAAAAATACCGGCACAAATATTCAAACACCTGGATGATAACAAGGGGATAAGAATCAGCCAACATGGATTTGTCAAGAACAAACCATGTCAAAGCAACCTAATTTTCTTCTATGACATGGTGACAGGTCTGTGTATTGAAAAGAAAAAATCCTTGACTGTAGTAAAGCTTTTGACACTTCTTTTTATGTTTTTGCCTATGAAACCCAGGGTCTTCAAGAAACTGCCATAAGGTAAGGATGCAAGTGATTGGGATATTATGCATCAGAAGAAACAGTTGAGCTAGAAGAATATATCACTGAGGTCCACTGGACACTTATACCAGCTCTAGTTATACGGAACCTCTAGTTCTCTAAACCTATGGATTTCTAGTTCTCTAAGGTTGCAACCTTAACCATTCTGTGATTCTGTGATTCTGTGGAACATTCTCAATAACAAACTGCACGATGGAGTAGGATATCGCTTGAGGATGATGTGAAACTCGAAGAGGCTAGAAATGAATATGAACAATGAGCTTAGAATTCAGTCAGATTATTATAAATAGGAGAACTGGTCTGAAGTGACCAGTGTCTGTGGTAATTTAATAAGGGCAAAAATCAGAAATTCTCCACTTAGGTAAGAATAGCCATCCGCAAAAATATAGGATGAGGAATTTAGTTTGATTGGAAAAAAAAAGTTGGACAGGTTAAAATGGATGGTAAATTGAGCATGACTCAGCAATGTTAGGTTATTGCAAAGACGCAAAGGACATTTCCTCCTGAAAGGTATAAGCAAGAGAAATAAAATTCCTATTTCACTCATCCCAAGTGCTCCATCCACATTTGGATATGCTTTGAGGGAATATGCTGAGAGAAAAGATGCTCATCAACTGAAGAGGTAAGAATAACCAGAGATTTATAAAACATGACCTTTGAGGACAAGCTGAAATGACTGGGATTGTTTAGAGCAGATAAGTGGCATTTGAACAGTATTGTGATGGTCTTTGAATATGTTAAAAGGTCGCTGCACAGAGGATAGGAGTAAATTCTGTTCCATGTCAAAGAGGAAAAGGAATAAAAACAACTAGCCTAAAACTCAGCAGTAGAGATCTAGGTTAGGCATTAGGGGAAAAATGGTAACCTGTTAAACACTGAAAGAAATTTCCTAGAGAAAATATGGTCTTTTTGACACTGGAGATTTTTAAATGATGGCTTAAGATGGCTAAACTGAACATCTGCCAAGGGCAATTTAGGTAGAATTGAACATGCCTTAGAGCAAGAGGATGTACTGGATAACCTCTCAAGATCTGTTCCAGAACTGTGATTTTTCTATGATTTTTTATGTGTAACCTCTAGTGATAACACAAAAGGTAATGGGTTCACTTGGAACATGAGAAGGAATTTTTTCTAGTAATATACATGGCAGATTTTAATTATTTATGCGAATGCAGTACCTCTGGAAAATAGTAAATATACTATACTATTAAAGTGACTGCCTGCACCTCTTTGTCATACTTTCTATTTTAAAATTTGTCTCACCTTGTCTAAAGCAAGGTGGATGGAAACAAATAAAGTCTCCAAAACAGACTCCATTTAAATTAAGAAAGATGGCACTGGAGTTCCTGAAATGCAGTGACATAGGTGCATGTAAGTGAAAGAAAGCCACCACAGAAGACCAGTAGAGAGCCTTAACCTGCATTAATGGCTTGATGTAAACATACCTCAAATCAAATGTGAATGTATTTGACAGTCAGTCAGTATCTCAAAAAAGGGAGGGAGGGGGAAATAATAGCTCTAGTTGTTCTTGATATGATTTCATTTAACTTGCTAGGTCTCCGACCTTTCAATGTTGGTGGAAACAGAAGTGGAAATGTAGCACTGAGGGGGGAAAATTCATGCAAATAATAACCTTTAAAACTACCAACTGAGCCCTTTTTTATAGAGGAGAGAAATCTGATGATCCAATTATGCAAGTCATTAGGAAAACAATGCTGAAATTTTGTGGCTAATGGGATTTTAAGTTATATTGACAATGAAAACTAATTATACTTTCAAAACTTTTTTTTTCTCCATCTATCTGCAATTGCATTATTTTAATGAAATGGCATGCTAAACTTCAAGTAGCCAAATGAATGTTAATTATGGAAATAGTTGAGTTA